>JAYXIM010012526.1:0-50460 GCA_037575425.1 Anastrepha fraterculus | reverse complement strand
ATCAAGATGCACTCCATATTTAGAAGGAACAGCTCGGACAAAAAAATGTTGGTTCTAAACAATGTTCTAGTACTATATTTAAATTGTATGGAACATCTCTGAGACAATTACATTCGCATTCAAGACGGTGCACAAGTGAGTCAGAACAAGCTTTAGTCGGCTCAACTAACCAAATTTGAAGTGCTGTTATGGCTCGGCAACTCGCCCGAAAAGGCAGAAAAAAAGCTCGTACGACAACAATTTTCAAAAGCAATGCGTAGCACAACATCGCCGATAAAATTGCTTACGTACTACATAGGCCACACAATGTAAGGCATGTATTGCAGAGTGAGTGCATGACCAAATATTAAACGAAAATTGCCACAACAAAAAAGTTGTTTTCAAGGTCAAAAGAATCGATTAAACTCAACTTTTTTAACATACACCCAATACCTTCGGTTTTTATTCCCAATCGAAGTTAGGGTATGCCATATTTTCTTATCGCTGATAATTTCTGATCGCTGTGACCTCATTTTTAAAAGGTGCAAGTCTTTGAAAGCACCTCTTCCATGAAGAAAGTTATTAAATATCTGCCATTGCCATTTAGTTTTCAATTTTTTTGTAGATAGTGAAAAATAAAATTAATCAGTCCCAATGCATGTTTGCATACTGGTGGTACGTATGTATGGGATAGGCTTAAATTATTTAGGCAATGAAATGCAGGGTGTCTCAAAAGTGCTCGTGTGTTGTAGCATACATATGTATACTCGTATCTATAATGTATGTGGCTAATAATCAGCTCATTTGGTGTAAGTGTAGGTGGGTTGAAAAGTATTGAAAGCGACGCACATTAGCCAGCAAACGAATACAAAATGTATACGTCACTTTTGATATTTCATCTTTCATTTGAAGACACAATAAATTTTATTTAGATGCCGTTCATTCGTTGTTTTCAACTTCTTTCATTTGAAGTTGATGAGTCAGTTTTTGATATTCTTCTACAGTGGGAAGAATCGAATAAAATTCTTTATTTTGAAAAGTTTACCAACCGTCGGAACACACACCTACGTAAGCATATGTCCGCAGAGAAGGAAATAAAACTAATTAAAATAGAACAAATACTAAAATTTATTGAGGAAGTCGGGCTCAGAGAAATACTCTGAATCCATGAAGAGGACACTATAATACGATTTATCAGCAACAGAAATTAAAAAAGTGGTAAAAGTGTTAAAGAATCTATTCTCATATATTGTCATTGACTTGGAATTGAAAAATCTGTGCGTTTCCCTAATACCAGCAGTGTCTTCCAGGTGGAAGTACTGGAAAGTGGGGAAGCTTGTAAGCTTCTAATCACAGATTTCTCTTTTAAGGGCAATATCGCTATTCTTTCGGATAGCCAAGCGGCAATTCAGGCACTGGATTCGGCTACAACAACCTCTAAAGCGGTGGAACAAAGTAGGAATAGCCTTACAACCTTGAGTGAAAACCATAAAGTAACCCTTATCTGGGTCCCGGGACACCGGAACATGGAAGGTAACGAAAAAGCAGAATCGGTATTCACACCACTAGGTGCAGTAAAGAGTGCAATTTCCCTGAAATACCTCCGAATCGCAGATTGTAGATGGAGAGACCAGACGAAATGCAAAATTAACAGAACATTATGGTCCACCGACAACCTCAAGCAATCGTCGACATTGATAAACATGAAACGACGGGACGCCTGTAGACTCCCGGCAGCCGTAACTGGCTTTTGATCTATCAGGAAACAAGTAGCCAAAATGGGCATTCCTCACAATACATACTGTCATAGTTGTAAACAACCGGAGAAAAAGGTAACAATCTTCCATTTCCTCTGCGAATGCCCTGCCCTATGGAAGGACAGAATGTTAACCCTGCGCAAACCGCTGTTCGAGAGTTTCGAACAACTGTCTGCTTAGACGTCAACAGCCTAATAAGTTTCCTAAACCGCACAGACTGGATATAGTCTTGCTGTAAATAACTGTTAAACAAGTTGGTAACGAGGATGTGGCAACAAAATGGTGCGGAAGCGCTAGTTGGATTCTGGATGAACCACCACTCCAACCAACCAACCAACCGACTAAAGAATCTATGGTACTCCATTATTCACAACTTTGCACTGATAGTTTAAACGTGGTCGTACAAGGTAAGCAACGTATTGGGTTGCCAATAAGTGGAGGAGCACTAGAAATAATTTAGTTAGCGCATATACTGTTTTGGAGATCCAAGTTTGACAAAGCGTAAAATTACGGCTACCATAGTCATCTCAGTTGAGCGAGTACTCAACATTTTACGTGAAGAATAAATTACATGTGGAAAAGCTGTTCGATAGGGGAGTGCCACAGAGACGGAAAACGTCCTGCACAAAAAATTGTTTTATGAGCTTTTCCAGGCGCTCAGCGGTGTACGACAGGATGCAAATTGTCTCCTACGTTGTTTCTTTTGTCATCTAGGACATTACGTGCGTTACATTAGTAATGAAAATCAGCGAAAAGCCGATCAGCGGCAAATAACAATCAATTTCTAAGGTACCTGGCATACCCGGATGACATCTGCTACTAGCTTATAAGCTTTGAGATCTGAAACTGCCATGCAGGAAAAGCTTAAAGGTACCGGCCTCAAGATCAAGGCATGAGATCACATCAGCGTTGATTGCAGTGGGCACACGACCGTATGCAAGTGCAGAAAAATTTTACTATGCACTTTGGCTGCATGGTCATCCCCGAAGGCGGCTGTGAGGTAAATGTTGAGTGTATGGTTAGCGAAGCTATTTCATCTTTTGGCATCCTCGCACCTCATATCAAATTGCGCATGTTTAACGCTAATGTCAAATATGTTCTTCGATATGGTTGTAATCGCGGAAATCACGAGACGCCAGCAAACATGCGCCGTAGTTTGCGAATTTGTTGGTTCCGTACAACATCCAATTCGGGCCTGCTAAAGCAAGCTAACCAGCTTGATGGGACGACTGAAATTCGGAAATGGAAGTAACAGTGGAGTGTAAGGATATACGCTTAGAAAAAGAGATGCCAATATTGCTAGGCAGCAGGCCCTGCTTTGAAAACACTTCCAATAAGATGACCGAGGAGTGGATAGGCCAGGTACCACAGGGAGACGCTCAACAGAAGCTGAAATTAACTCTCTTGGTCTTACGTGGAACAAACTGGGATATATAGTATGTATGTATAGCTCAAGACCATATCTGTTGGCGAAGAGGCGTAGTTGACGACCTATGCTCCAATAGGGGTGTAAGGAAAAAATAAATAAATAACTTAATTCCTGAAAATCGCAGCAGATATGGTATTTAATTATTGGAGAATCATTGGAATAAGTGTTTTAATGTTGATCGGCATAAGTGTTTTAATGTTATTGAATGAAAAAATGGTTGCTACATATAAAAATGCCAGTTCTTTTCTTCAACTCTTTAGCGTCACCTAAAAAGGGGTTTGTCTTAAAGATTACTCACTACAAACTAACCATTCTTGTCAAACACTTACCCATTTTTTTCTTTGAAATTTGTGCGCGAATTGTTTGAGGAGTGTCACCAACTAGGTGGGCGTTAAAATCTCTATTTCCTTTGTGCTGCTATTTAATGGTATTTCGATAATTTATTTTTTAATTCTTTTTAATAGAAGTAACACTTTGAGGTGCAGAAACTACAATCTACATACCTTCACCTAAAATTTTAGTTTACAAAATATTCTGCTGTGATTATTTGGGTGTTGGTTAGTAGCTACAACCCCAGCAGCCGCACAAAATCGGCAGGTCTTATTTGATGTTAGAATTTTACACACTTTGAAACTTCGTTGCAATGATTTTAGCAAAGAATTGTTTACTATACCAACTAAAAAAGAGGGAATGCCGTCGCCGCCGCTTGTGGTTATTGAAACGGAGCTCGTACGATTTGGTTCTGACAAAACCAAGTATCTGCTGGCGTTCTGCAGGGTGTCGGAGCGATCGAAGTAAACAACTGTAAATTGTAATTGGTGGTACTTTGGACTAGGTGCGCAATTAAGTATTAAACCCTCTCCCGACGAACGAAAACAACACTCCACAAGACGCTCATCATCCCGGTGGTTCTCTATGGCGCTGAAGCCTGGACAGACAAACAATCAGATGCTGCCGCTTTTGTAGTTTTCGATAGGAAAGTACTGCGTAAGATTTTTGTTCATGCTCGCGTAGATGACGGTTCGAATGAACCATGAGCTGTATGAGCTTTACGGAAGTATTGACATAGTCAAGCGAGTCATCCTGCAGAGTCTAAGGTGGCTGGCGAACTGCTCCGGCGAAACAGGTATATGAAATGGTGACCTGGCTTCTCTTGGTTTAAAAAATTGGAAAAGGTGTGCGAAAAAGAGGCACCTGGTGAGACATTTTTCTGCGGCCTGCAACTCGGTAACGGATTGTTACGACCAATTAAGTAAGTAAGTAACTGAAAAAATCGAAGCAGCTGTTTGGAGGATGAGGTTGAATCATCTCCGCAGCTTCTGAGGCAGAGTTACGATTCAGTTATCTCGGCTCTTACTTTTTTGCTAAAGATATTTTGGTAAAGATATCACACACCTGATGAATTTCAATTGGTTAACAGTCATAGTTAGAACGACATTCGTCTTTCTCCCACCCAAAGCATTTCTTTATCTCCTCTGATCTGCCCTTTCTTCTCTGTATGGTTTCACAAGAGACGAATTGGATTTTTGGTTCAAGTGGACCCTTGCATGGGCAACCATTGAACTCAACATAACCTATACGAAAGTTGCTATACCTTTTTCATCAAATTGATAATGATTTTGGTTTATAGAAACATTCATGTATCGTTTTATAGCTTAGCTACGCGCCTAAGTACCTGTAAATATGATAATTTTATCGCGTAATGTATTTGAAATATAAGTGCTGACTCGCTTCGCATGGGCTAAACGTGATATATTTTAGATTAACTGCACTTGTAACTGTTTATAATCTTATTTTGTTTCTACAAACTTATTTTTTTAATACTGCATAATTCAATGTGATTGTGAGATTAGAATCGATGTGCATTAGACATTTCATTCCGAGATAAAGAAAAACTTCATAGCTGTTGA
Organism: Anastrepha fraterculus; assembly: GCA_037575425.1. Lineage (NCBI taxonomy): Eukaryota > Metazoa > Arthropoda > Insecta > Diptera > Tephritidae > Anastrepha > Anastrepha fraterculus. Next base: position 45,385 of record JAYXIM010012526.1, on the reverse strand, counting down.
CTCACTTTCTGATGCACTTACAAATATTGGGTGATTCATTTAGACTTTGAATTATAAAAAAACAAAAACAAAAAAAAATGAAAAAATCCACTCTATTTCATAATCTGTATTACCACATAAAAGAAGAGTTCTCTTCAGTAATTTTCTAAAGATTTCTGTTTTTAATTTTGCATTCTATGCTCCATTCTGAAGTTCAGATTTTCGATCACACGTTCAAACATATCGAGTGGTATTTGGCCAACGAATCGAGTATGGTTTGACTCCAAGGCCTCAGTCGCAGTCGGCTGATCCAAGTAGACTATGAACTTTACGGTCCTAAGCGTGAACTTAATACGAATCGTTCACGCAATAAAGTCATGGTTTCACGGGTTGGAGGGAAAGTGGCACCATCTTGTTGGAAACAAATGTCGAGCAGACCACTGGTTATGCCTGTTTAAGTTTTTCCACGATGAACTGTCAAAAAATCTTTATCAAAAATGTCACGTTAGTTGACACGGCCGCGTAGCCGAATGGGTTGGTGCGTGACTAATAGCGGTCGGGTCGTTCGCCCTTCGGTAGGTAATGGCAAGCCTCCGAGTGTATTGCTGCCATGAAAAAACTCCTCATAAAAACCATTTGCCGTACGGAATCGGCCTAAAACTGTGGGTTCTTTCATTTGAGAAACGACATCAAGACGCACCCCAATCCTTTGGATTTTGTATGACGGCCATGTGTTTTTTGTTGTAATACATGTAGTTAATTGCTTCCATCTGATGAGTGGGGTGGAGACTGCCACCGCCTCTGCTATGCCTAGTGTCGAACCTTTTCTTGCTAGCTCGTCCGCCATCTCATTACCCCGTATGTTCCTATGACCGGGAACCCATATCAGAGTAATTTCAAGCCAATGACAAAGTAATTCCAGTTCCTCTCCACACTGTAAGACTAGTTTGGATGAAATGGAGTTCGAGTTTAAGGCCTTGATAGCTACTTGACTGTCTGAAAATATGGCTACCCTTGCACCAACTTCCTTGTAGAGTTGTAGTGCTTTACATGCTTCTCTGATCACTAGAAGTTCTGCTTGGAGCACACTGGCATAGTCAAGAAGTCTAATTGACAGAGATAGGTTGAGCAGCTCCGAATGGAAGCCAGCTCCCACACCACAGTTCATCTTAGAACCGTCAGTGTATATTTCAATGCCGTATCTCCCAATCACCTTCCCTTTGCTCTATTCGGCTCTCGGTGGAAAACGTACCTTAAAGTCTTTTTGAAGTTAAGGTCGGGGACTGTGTAGTCTGATCTGTCTTTGAGCATCGAGGCTCCCTGTAGGAGGATCTCGCTGTGACCGTATGACCTTGTTGTCCAGCTTCCTATGTCTCTGAGTCTCACCGCGCTGCAAGTAGCGATTGTTTTTATATGTAAGTCTAATGGTAGGAGATGAGTTAGTACATAGAGCGCTTCAGTAGGACTGGTACTAAGCGCTCCTGTAGTAAAGATACACGCTCTTCTTTGTATCTTGTTCAGCTTGATTTGGTTGTATTTCTTTTCTATTGCGGGCCACCAGACTAGTTCCGCATATGTTAGTATTGGACTTATAATGACTTTGTAGGACCAATTGGATAGTTTTGGTTGGAGTCCCCATTTTTTACGTGCTATATTCGCTTTCTTTGCCCTTTACTCTTCGTTGCACCTCCAGCTGAATTTGGGATCTAAGATAACACCTAGGTATTTAGCCTGTTGGGTGAAGGTGAGACTAATGCCGTTTAGTGTTGGGGGATTAAAGTTTGGTGTCTTGGTTTTCTTAGTGAATAGCATCTGTTCAGTTTTGGTCGGATTTACACTTAAACCACAGTCTGTGGCCCCATTGCTGAGTAATACCAGAGCTCGTTCCATAATCTCACTGATATGGTTGGAAACATTCCTGAAACAAAGAGCACTATGTCATCAGCGTACGCCACTACTTTAATTCCCTTTCGGTTGAATTTGGTAAGGATATTGTTGACAATTAATAACCACAGCAGGGGGGACTGAGACACAGTCAGGCAGCTGTCAAGGCATTGCCATCTTGTGAGGTTAAGTCCTTATTGGTATTTTGGGGTTGTTAGCTGGCACTAAATTATGTGGCTGCCCTACGCAAACTCCATACTGGGGGTTTAGTCTTTAGAAAACTCATAACCCTCTCTAAGGATAAACCGAGAATACTCACGGCCATTTCACAGGTCATTGCAGATAGCACAGGGTAGGGATATGGTCCACTGTCTCTAGTCGTTACTGCGACAAATCTCCGGAGACTCCAACACATTTTCTTCGCGAATATGACGCTATAAAATGACGAAGAACAATATCTCGGAAGAAAGGCACATAGCTCAGCCCAACCCAGCTCTGTCGTAAGTTTAATAATGGAATTGGGTTTGGATGCGGTACTGCGATGAATAGAGAGCACAAAAGACGAGAAGATCGAAGTGCACACTCTATATTTTATTCTATTCTTCTAACTAAAAGCAAGAAATGAATTGTGCCCTTGAACTAACATTTAAAAAAAAAAAAAAAAAAAAAATTGTTTTTGAAATATTATCAGAAATTACCTAATAATGTCTTTATACATATATCTAGGCCGACTTTCCCGGTAGCCCAGTATATTATGTGTATTTGTTATATTTTTTATAATTTCTGGTAACTCACCACCAATGAAGTTGAAGCTTTGGTATTAAAGATTTTGTAACTTACCTAAAAGAAAAGAAAAGAATTCATAATTAGTATCATAAAGTATTGCTTAATTAATCTTAAGCATATTTTATATGTATGCATGTACAACTGCATTGTAATATATCTTGATTTTCACATACAAATATAGTCAAAAGGCAAACCATTGAATTGAGAGCATTAGTGGTAAAATATAATATCAGCATATCTGTGATTTTTTTTCAGCAGAATAATGAAGTAATGCTCAAGTATGCAGAGTAATGCTCAAGTATGTGCCTTGTAGTTTTCGCTTAAATAAATTGCCTGTTTATTTAGTTGACAGTTGATCCTACAATATCCTGCCAGAACTTTCGATGTATATTTCATATGTTGCTCTTAGATAAGCTCATGCAGAGCTGCTCTCTCAAGTTTCACGCTTTTCAAATGATGCAGCAAGCTTTGTTTGGAATGCAATTGCCTTCAGTTGAAGAGATTACCTAAAATTGAGTGATGTCCAAAGCCATTTTCCAAAATTATCTCTCACTTATGCTTACATAGGCGAGAATAGGAAGATAAAGTTGTATGCTCCCTACAAATTTCAACTCAATTACAAAAACAATTTTTGAATAGTTGCAAGGTTTAGCATGGAATCCATAAGGAATTAGATAAAATATATTAGAATATATGACATAATTTTTCAAATGCTTAAATTCAATTTTTGCGGGGTTAAAAAAATGGCAGGAGCATTGGGAGAAGTGTATCTTTCTGAAAGGGGACTACGAGGTGTGTTCAAAAAGTATCGCGAATTTTGAATTTTCGCAGGTTACTACATATATTCGAATTTCGATTTTTTTGTGGCGATATGTTGGTACTGATGTCTCTCACTCAAGCCGACCAGTTCAGTTCGGCCATTTTGAATATTCAGTTAATTGTGGACAGCTGCTTTGCTTGCACGTGTTTCGGCTCGTCTTCGATTTTTACCTATTCAAAAAGATGAATCAAAGAACCTGTAACAAATTTTGTGTGAAAAACGAAATTAAGTGCGCGGATGCCTTCCGAATGCTGACTGTGTCATACGGAGAAGCTACTTAGGACCAAAGCAACGTTTGTCGGTGGTACAAAATGTTCTCAGAACATTGCTAATGAGATGTTGGACTCTCTCCGCGACAACCCAAATTTGCTCCAGAGGGTCATAACTGGTGACGAATCGTGGGTTTATGATTATGACGTAGAAACCAAAGCTCAATCATCTCAATGGAAGCTACCACACGAATCAAGACCGAAAAAAGCGCGCCAAGTTCGGTCAAATGTAAAAATTTTGCTTACCGTTTTGTTCGATTGCAGGGGCGTCGTGCATCATGAGTTCTTGCCACAGGGTAAAACGGTCAATAAGGAATATTACCTGCAAGTTATGCGCAATTTGCGCGAAGCAATCCGCCAGAAACGCTCGGATTTGTGGAAAACCAAAAAGTGGTTCTTGCATCACGATAACGCCCCTGCTCACACATCGTTGCTTGTGCGCGACGTTTTGCCCAAAAACAACGCACTAAAGATGCCACAGTCACCGTATTCCCCAGATCTGGCCCCCTGTAAGTTTTTCTTTTTCCCGAAACTGAAGAGGCCCAGGACAGGACGACGCTACGCTACGATTGACGAGACAAAGACGGCATCGAAGGAGGAGCTGAACAAGATAAAAAAATGATTTTTTGAAGTGCTTCGAAGATTGCAAAAAACGTTGGCACAAGTGCATAATATCTCATGGGGATTACTTTGAAGGGGACAAAATAGATATTAATGAATAAATAAATATTTTTTGAAAAAACATAAAATTCGCGATACTTTTTGAACACATATCCTATAGTGAAAAATAAAAAAAATTGAAAAAATGGTGTTTTCATTTGTAGTACGCGTACTTATTGAACCCCCCTCGTAGATATACATAATTTGCGCTTTTACCCTTTATTGCTTGCTTGACCGAGCTCCTACTGATCTCCCCAACAGTTCTTAGGTTTCTGCATTAGCCTATTTATGTATCATAAATATCAAGGTCGTTGATGATTTTTCTACAACTCACAAACGGGCTTCGTTTAGCCATTCGCAAAGCTTTTCTTTTGTCGCCTTCATTTACTTGGGTTGGACGGCTTGTACGGCATGCATTTTCAACTCTATTTTCTTTAACGTATCGATTAACCACCTTTTGGACTGTTGAGCTATTTCCGATTGCGATTTACCTTGTGTGAAAAGGAAATCATTGATGATATTCTGGTATTTAACACTTTTCGAGTTGAATTTTTTTGTTTTGATAACTAAAATATACGCAACGAAATTGAATTGAATAAACTGCCTACGTTTCATTCACCACTAATATTTTCAGGGATCCCCTTTTTACACAATGCATTAATGAACGGCTAACTTTTGTGAAACGTAAGTTAGGAGATGACATCAAAACGCTTCGACTTCGTCTAAATTCATTGCCAAAAACTTAACCTCGTAAAAATTAAAAAGTACGCGAAGTGTTAGTTCTATTAAAAAATATAGACGGAACAATAAATTTTAGGTCTACGAGGAGGTGTACCTTGATTTTGAGGAGGGATGTATGCATGTAGGGCACGAGTTTTTCATAACCTTTGTGTATACGTACATACACATACTATCAATAGTTCTCATGTCACTTCAAGTTTTGTAACTATGCACTTAAATATGTACAGTAAATACATATTTTTTTGAGTACAACACAAACACTTTCTCAAAACCTTAAATTTCCTCTGGACAAACCTCGGCTCATTCATTATTCCGTGAGATATCGAAATACATACATATATGAATATACTCAATCGGTGTCATAACATTGACGTGACGGCGAACCGGACTAGCAGGGGAAATTCCTACGTGTCAACTGCGAGAGCGGCAGAGTTAACTGAGTCTCAACGTATGCATGAGCGCATGTGGGTACGGGATCTAATACAAAAACAAACTCTCTATGGCATTCAATGCATCATGTGTTCCCTTTTGCCGGCAGTATTATAGGCGATTGTATCAGGCCGGCGTAACACATTAATTCGACGGCTTTGTAAACGAGTGTGCTACATAAATATGTATGTGTGTATGTGTATATGCATGCACATATCTTTTCACTTTTGTATTAGTGAATATATTTATGTATGTATATCCAGTGTCAGTGACTAATCGCACGCTGAAACTAACAATAGAACACCAACGCTGTATTTACAGAGCCGACGACGTCGACGGGCGTATACAAATACTACAGAGTGAATATTAACGCTTGTACTCAGAGATGCCACAGGCGAAAAAAAAAATTATAAACACGAAAAATCAACTGCTTGTAAAATGGGAAGTATAGTGATATATATATGATTCTGTTTTCTTTTTGTTTGAATAAATAGCTTTTGCTTTGTTCTAGAATGAAAATAAATAATAGTTAATAAAAATTAATAAAAAATAATAATAATTCTAAAATCAATTAGAATATAAATTACGTTGATTTGAACGGTGTGTAATAAAAATTAATAAGTTTTGTTTTTTTAAAGGCTTTTTTAATCCTACATTTTTTTTCGAATAATTTTTATTTTTATTATTTAGCATCAATAATTGAATTATTACAACCAATATACAAGTATTATATAAAACTTTATATTTGTGCGATGTTAAAATTTAGTTCAATTTGAGATATCAATTCTGTTCACAAAATGGTTAATAACTTTATATATACATATAATAAAAAAAATTTACCGTAAAAATAATAATAACACAGGCCAACAACCAAAAAACTTTTTCGATAATTTTAACTAAGCTTTTAAGGTTTTTTTATGCTGAAAACGAATATGACCTTGAAAATGCTCCAGCACGTCAGGATTTTTGGCAATTTGAGGTTAAAAAGTCAAAAAATGCAGATTTTGGCCATTTTTTTAATTTTTTTTTGGGCAAGGTAAGGTTTTTTTTTAATTTTCCACAATGGCATCGCAAAGTACTAGTCTTCAGCTTTAAAATCCATTTTTAAAAATATTTTTGCGATTAATATAAAAAAAGTTATACTATTTTGAATTCGCCCTTTACAGGGGCGTTAGAGAGTTAGAAAGGTTGAATTTGCATATCTAAAAGTCTCCAATTCAAAATAGAATAACTTTTTTTATATTAATCGTAAAAATATTAAAAAAAATGGATTTTAAAGCTGAAGACTAGTACTTTGCGATGTCATTGTGGAAAATTAAAAAAAACTTTACCTTGCCCAAAAAAAATTAAAAAAATGGCCAAAATCTGCATTTTTTGACTTTTTAACCTCAAATTGCCAAAAATCCTGACGTGCTGGAGCATTTTCAAGGTCATATTCGTTGTCAGCATAGAAAAACCTTCAAGAAACACCCATAGCCGTTTTAAAAGCTGTAAAAAAGCGAGATTTTGTTGGCCTGTGTAATTGAAATATCAAACATTTTATGAGCATGATAACTTTGTTGTAAATTAGATACATTTTTGAATCATGAAGTTAACTTGAAGCTGTGAAAACATATTGCGAATTTTTCTTTTAATAGTAAAAAATGTACAAGATAAGATGCCAATCACGCCAACGCCGAAAGTTCTGGGTGGGCGAATTATATTTACATAGATCGACAAAACGTGGGCACTTTCTGCTTTGCGCAAGTATGCAAGAGACGAGGAATGATACATACAACTATGCTTTTCGATGGAATTTATTAAATTTTCTTCAAACATTTTTGAAAAGCAAATGTAAATAAACCATCTCTCTCATATGCCAAAAATTCACAAATGAAGCTAAACCAAATAGAAGTAAATGAACCAAAGGGGTGTTCAATGTCAAAAGCGCCGCAAATAGAATATTGAGCTACTTAAGCGCTTCAAACAAAGCGAACAATATCGTTTTCCATATTTTTTATTCTAAAAAAAATTCTTGAAAAAATTTCCTTAATATATTCAGTATCATCCTATTCATTTTTGACATCTATCGAGGCCAAGTAATGAAAGTCAACCTGCACTGGACCTGCACCTTAAGCCATGCACATTCAACTTTAGTTGACGTTTCTCTATTTTGAACTGCAAATGGAATGTAAATTCTTAACACTTTACCATTCGCAATTTTCATTTTTTTCATTTCAATTATAATAAAATTAAAAAAATATATAATAAAATAAAGTGAAAAAAGGAAATCAAACTTCTTAAAAATCAATACGATTTTTAGTCCCCCTTAAGACGTGCACTTATGGTATTTTACTAAAATTTCAAGAGCCAAGTAAGTGTGAACCCAAAAATTGTCTAAAACTTGAGATTAAAAAATCAAAATTTAGATGGTAATTTTTTTTAAATTTTGAAATTTGGATTTCTTTGGTTTATGGAGCACAACTGACATCAAGGCTTATTTTCAATCGGTTAACTTACATTTAAATGAGGAAGTGAAACATTCCTAATATACCATGTGGGGCAATTCTCATTACCCTGCATATCATGCAATTTGTATAAAGTACGACTGCTTCAAAATATCTACTTATTAGGCCGAGTCGATTTGTGGGGAGGCAAAAAAATCGCTCATTGCTCTGTGAAAATCGTATTCTAGGGATCAAAATACGAAACTTTGCCGAAGAAACCATACCTCTAAAACGAATTCTGATTTCCCCCAATTTGGGTCGAACTTATTAGTTTCTTTTCTCATGTAAAGGCCAAAAATGGTGATATTTTGAAATGATTGTATGGGGAACCCCCAGGGGAGTTCCAGGTGGTGTGCCACTGGCATGGGTGGATCGGCCGTCCAAAGTTAGTGGGGGTCGGTCATACATTTAGACTCGATTGGAGCACTCTAAATGGGTCAAAGTGGGATTTTTCGTTCGACACAAATTGGGGGACATCAGAATTCGCTTTAGAGGTATGGTTCCTTCGGCAAAGTTTCTTATTTTGATCCCTAGAATACGATTTTCACAGAGCAATGAGCGATTTTTAAATCAACCCGCCCTACTACTTATACTTATACGAAATATCGAACCAAATTTCTCACATTTAACACTAACAGAAGTCTACCAAAGTGGCAACAATGACTTCATATTTAAATACCTCTATGTATGTATGTTCATTGGCCAGTGTATGGTGATAGCCGCATGTGTACATATATATGTATTCACATACATATCCACATATTATGTGCTGATAAACCACATTGATGATTCAACCTACTGGGCGGCATCAACTGTTGAAAACAAAACCCCCCTTATTGAATAGAGCAAAAGCAGCACAAAAACGAGTGTTGATGACGCGCTCATTTTCATTGAGCTTGTCCGGTTGGCATTAAATTGTCACAATATCAAAGGAGGCACATACACATATACATATGTAACTATGTACGGACATACCCACTGAAAAAATTAATTAAATGGCAAGAGTAAAAGTGACAAAATGAAGAAATAATGTGATGCGAGCGGCATTAAAAAAATAGTTCATTTGATTTAAAAATTATTTATTTGATTTTGAAATTATGAGCAAAGGATTTTTTCCTTGAAATCAGCATAGCTCCAAATTGACCCAGCTTTGTAGAGGTTGCTGATTTGCCCTTTTGGCTGGAAGTTATGTACAAACTAGCACATGCATACACACAAATATGCAGGCATTTAAGGTCGGCAGATCCAAAATAATATTTGTTTGTGCAAATTTAATTTTATTTCCTGTAATAAAGAAGAGTTGCAAAGCTCGGATTTCGCCGAATATAATGGTAAAAAGTGATAAGAAAAATTCACGTGAAGACAATAGCAAAACAATTTTGCTTCTATGGTAAATAAATTAATGTATGTGAAAACACCGCTAGACAACAGAAAACAAAGTCGAAAGATTTCGTGCGATCTGTTTGGTGAACAAAGGTTTAGAAGGCACATGCTTTGCAAAATTTTCTACCTAATACCGAGTTATATGCACAAAGCCACTTTATAACTATAGGCTGTCTTCATTCAGCTGGCATTTTGCATTTTACTTCCTTCTTGACCACAACGTCACTGCCTTACAAGCGAACGACGAACTCATAGCGAAGCATAGGAATAACTCATAACTCAACCACACCATCGAAAGCATTACATGCGACATCAAACTTCCTGCCGGTAGATCTGCAGGCAAAATATATCGCGCGTAGCGCGGCAATAAGGCTGAACACTCTAAGTAAGTGGTCAAATAGGAGCTACGGTCACGGCAAAATCCTGACTGGCACATCGGAGATTCCCGGATTGGTGGACTATGCACTCCCGCCCACACTTGCCATTACAATGTTCACGACCCTCTTACCCTCAAGGGAAGAGTGGGAACGGGACGATGTAAGACAGGGCGAGTCTATCCATGTATACACAGATGGCTCAAAGCACGTGCGCAGGGTGGGCGGAGGTGTATACTCCGAGCATCTGGGGATCTCCTTCAGTTTTCGCCTCCCCAACTACTGTAGTGTCTTTCAGGCCGAACTGATGGCAATAACGAAAGTCGCGACACTGGTACAGTGTGATGCGATATCCGGAAATGACATCTACATTTTCACTGACAGTCAGGCGGCGATAAAATCCCTCATAAAACAGTCGAAAACCTCCAAGGTAGCCATGAAATGCCGCACATCTCTTAACGAATTGGCTGAGTCATTTCGCCTAAGGATACTATGGGTTCCTGGCCATCGCACCATTGAGGGCAACTGTAGAGCCGATGAACTTGCGAGACTCGGCACCAAGTTGACCGATGAGTACATAGATAATGACATAGGCATACCCTTACAAAGATGTAAGCTACTTATCCTTGAAGAAATCGTAAGGAAAGCAAACGAAAGATGGCGTAATGAAGCCATCTGCAAAATCGCCCATCAATTGTGGCCGACTATTAGTGCTAAATGCACAGAATCTTTGCTAAGCCAAAATAAACACAGGCTTAGCACACTGATTTCAGTCATAGCGGGCGGGACATTGTCTAATAGGTAGGCACGCCCAAAGGATGGGTGTGTAAGCACATGACTTCTGCAGAAGTGGTCTTGATGAGGAGGAGGAAGAGACAATTTTACACTTTCTGTGCCATTGTCCTGCTCTATCTAGACGGAGATTTGCTATTCTAGGCAGACAATTTTTTAACGAATTGGAAGATCTCAGTTCCGCAGAAATAGGAGATATTCTAAAATTTTTGATAAGCACACAATGGTTTTAGGAGAAATAGGGAAAGCTCTCCACGCGGCATCACAATGGGCTATGAGCCTGAATGTGTCCCACAGGACAACCGCTTCAACCTAACCTAACCTATAGGTGTAACTGCTTTCGATACCTAAATGCACAAATAATGTTAGTATTGCTGGTAAACATGAAAATTGACGAGAGACTATCTGCAGGTTGAATGGTTTCGGCGGATGAAACACTGTGATTATGTTGATACCTGCACGCACTAATGCCGACGAATTAGAGGCAAAAAAAGGCTGATCCAGCAGCAAAAATAGTTAGTGGAAAATTTCAGCAGTGCCTAAGGTGTCTATCTGCTGTCTATGTATTTATTGTTATGGAAGCGTTATGATTAAAAACACAGACTAGAGCCGTGAGGCATTTGGTGATCCATAGAATAAGCAACGTGATTTCAAAGCCCTAGATGACTTAGTCACGCTGCTTTGCAAAAATTTATACATTTTGTATACCCTCTGTGTAGCCTTTCACTTAATGTGTACGCTTACGCTTACATATACATGCACATGCATATGCACGTACATATTTATAAATTCATATCCGCACTATTGTTCTTTTTGGCGTGCAACTGGTTGCATTTGAGTAAAGGCAAATGGTATTTTAAGTCAATAAGTGCATACCTATAAAAATAAGAAGTACATATAGACATACATACATACGTAATGTATGCGTATGAAATATGTTTGTGTATACTTGTTTGCTGACGCCAGCATTTCATACAGCGGAAGTAGCACTTATGGGCATTATTATGTGACATTCATTTGTGCTCGTTCGCTCAAAATCCGACGCCTTGGCAGACAACCGTTGATAATGTCCGGCAAAAGCAAAAACACAAAAAATGCTTCCCATCATTCGTGCTGTGTGTACTGCGTATGCGGGTGCTATATACACTATATGCAGAAGTATATGTGTGTGTGTAAACATTGTCATATGTACTATGGTATGTACAAATAGGAATAGCTGTAAATGTTAGATAAAAATGCATTCAAAGCTGTCAGCAGCAGTATGCAGCATATACATATGTATGTATGTACATGCCATGTAGTCAAATCTATTAGTTCTGAACTGTCTTAATATCTTTTAGTAGTTTGCTTTGCAGCTCAAGTAGTTTGTCTTCTATCTTTCTTCAAAGCTAACAACTGGCAATTTTAGCGTGGATATGTGCTACGTAATGTTTGACGAACAAGTTAGCAGAGCCATTAAAGTGGTTAATTAACTAGTCCATAACATACCCAATATGGACTAGTCCATTTGGCGAACTAGTTAGCTTGCAGCAGAGACTTTATAGTGGTTAATGAACTAGTCCACAACATACACAAAAAGGACTAGTCCATTTTGTGACGAACATCACCAGTTTTGGACCAGTTGAAAAAGTAAAGAAATATTGATAAATTTGCGAAATTTTGAAAATATTTTCTTATAAATTCAAATGCTAGGTTAGGTTAGGTTGGAATGATTGCCCAAGGCATGATCACACTTGGACGTAGATAAACGGATTCGTCCTTGTGATAAATTCAAATGTTGCACAACTTTTTTTCGTATTTAAATTTGCTCGACTTTTTAAAATTACTATAATTCCGAATACTTATATAAAATCAGAAATTCGTTAAATGAAAGCAACTCCAAATAAAAATTATTAAGTATTGCAACGTAATAGAAAAATATTTGTTTTGCACACATCACTAATTGCTGAGTTAGCAACCATTTCTCGTTTGATTCTAGAATACCAGAATACTTACTGAATAGTTGGTGTTTTCACTGCAGGGTTCATACAAAGACAATCATATCTATATGTATGTATATACGTGCGGAAGTAAAGGGTGGTTTTTAGGTGCATGAGAACTGACGATATCGATCGCTATGGTTTGACAGCTGATAATGGCAAACTGGGTTGACTCGCAACTCATATTCAAAAAAAAAACAAAATGTCATGAAATTATCTACCAGATTATAATAGGAAAAATGCATTTCAACAATATTTCTGTGTTTTAAGTCCTCAAGCTCTTGAAAAAACACCCGATACATGCACAAATGTGTGTTGTTGTACGAATAAATTCCATATGCGGGTGTTACGTATAATTTTATGAAGAACAAATAATTGCATTGTTGGTATTCAATTAAAATATGTCTGATTCTTTTATGTTCATTTCTCTAATATTCAGTTTATTAAGCCGCATTGTCATTAAGTGGGTTTTGTATGTTAAGTAAATGTAACGGAAGTTACATAATACATAGTACTGTGAACAGAATATAAGGCGAATATTGAAATTTAAAATAAGTGGGTTCATCGGATATTTTTTTATTTTTTACTTTTTGTGATCATCTGAATAAAACATGGATTTCTAGATTTCATTCGGCTATAGAGAAGTTGGGAATATTTCACTCAACGGCAGGCTGTGTTTACACTGAGCGACATATTGCAATATTATGACTCTTACTTACTTTTTAATTTTTTTCTATTTTTTATAAAAATAAAGTTCATACTACAGCCACAAAGTTTCAAACTTAGTACCAAACTTAAAAAATGTTCATAAAAATTTCAAACTCTTTAATAAGAGCTTTTACAATATAACAATTCTTGGTTTAAAGCTATGTCCTCGATAGCCTTACAAATACCGAATACCATTTTTGAGGTCTTGAATCGACCCCCCTGGGATTTTGGCGTAGACATTTTCTTTCATGCGGCCCCAAAGAAAAAAGTCACAAGGTGTTAAATCACAAGATCTCGGTGGCCAATTGTGATCACCTCTTCGAGAGATAACCCGAAAAAGATCAATGGTTTCGTTGCTTGTGTGGCACGTAGCGCTATCTTTTTGAAAACAAACGTTGTCCAGATCAATACCATTCAATTCCGGGCATAAAAAGTCGTTAATGATCTCTCAATAGCGATAGATAACATCTGTTATTAGAAAACCCTTAAGTTTGTTGTGAAGGTGTTGAAGAGGGAACATCAGGAGGCAACCCGTCGCTGTGCGAATAGAAGAGTTTTGGCAAGTCTGGAGCTTTATCCACTGTGTATCACTACTTCTAGACGACCAGACAGGCTCAGCGTAGTTTAGAACCGGCCTTAAATGTCCACAGCAACATTTATTTGCCTTTGCCCCAAGTTCTGCCGGCAAGCGATTTGAAGACCTTGTTGTGATTTTGGACTTTAGTGGCACTTGCGGTTGTGTGCGCCGAGAAGGAGAGCAAACTGCCGAAAGTTAGACCCAAAATTTTGGGGTTGTTAACATCTTTTTATTCAATTTACCATATGTACAACCAACTACAAATTAATTGCAATTTACTTTGCCCACATTATGATGCACTTAAAAATGAACAGCTTGGATTTAAATGATTTAAATGAATGTTGACCGATACTTGTTCAAAACTTTGGTTAGTGCCGACATTACCATTAACGAGATCGCAAAATTCCGGTTTCTCAGCAAAACGATGCAACATACCATGGAGCGTGTGAATCGGTCACTTAGGTTAGGTTAGGTTATGGTGGTAGTCGGTTCATACGACCAACTCACTTAGACATTACAGGTCCGCTGTGATACCACTGTGCGACGCGAGAACCTTACTTATTTTCCATCGTGAAACCATTTTGTGGCTCTTACGAAGCTCGGGGTTGGTCCAATCCCCACGCCAGGCAGTTCTGTAAGAGAATTGAAAAAGTCTTTGTACCTAGACAACCTGCTCTGATTTTAGCTAAGGCTGGACAATTGCAAAGGAAATGCTCCGGTCACTTTATTGGGATGAACTTACAGTGACCGAAGCATACCAAAAAATGGGTACATTTATTTGCCATGCGTAGTGCCATTTGTGTAGTACGACGTAGACGCCAGCATTCGGCGAGTTATTCACGAGTTTAGACCGATCAAGCGAGAAGTTTCTAACTTTCATTCATTCAATGATTTATTTGGAAAAACAACACATTTTATGCCACTAAAAAATGTCGAAAAGGGAGAGATTGTGTTATGTTTATCTACGAGAATGGGGAGGATTTCGAGTTTACAAGGAAAGTAAAATAAATTGTATGAAGTGGGTCTCGTTGGCACAGTTTTTGAATAGAACACCAACCAATTTTTATATTCATTACCGACCGTGAGACTCAATTAATAGATTCAATTTCCGATCATTTTATTTACATATGTAAATACGTATGCACATATACACACTTGACTCCAAGGTAAAAACGAAATAACACAAATAAATCTAATCTGATTGAATTTTTACCTAATACATACATACAATTAATGTATGCATGGATGTAGGTATGGCGAACATTAATTTAAATGATTATTGAATAACGTGAATTCCACAGGTATTCGTTTTATTTGATATTGGGAAACCAAAGCTCTCGCATTACTCTGCAAACAACTACATATTTAGTTGCATGATATTGACGAGCTCACTTGCAGCAGATTCTACGTACTTATGAACCGTCATGCCGCCTCCCATAACTAGGCCATTTTATACGCACTTACGGATTGACATGGAAATGGGACTAGCATTGCTGTATAAGCCTTAATACGAGCGTTTACATTCAATTTGCAAAATATGCGAAAGAGTGCAAGAGTGCAAGAGCTGGGTGGGTAGGTAATAAATGCACGTGCAGTTAGACAGCCAGACAAAATCCACTTTATGGTCAACTTTCCAGTATTCAATTAGACAGCACTCTAAGCGCATACACACATAGTTAGTATAGACACACACATGCACATATAAGTATATATTTCATGTATGTATTTGAATCGAACATGAATGGAGGGAGGAAGTGGCGGAGGAAGGAAGTAGCTCTATGGACATGCCATATGTACCGTAAAGTCATACGAAAAACGCATTTGGATATAAAACGTACTAAACGGCTTGAAAGACCGACAAATCGACCCAGCTATTGCTTAGTGCGCTTAAATGGTCAACACCTATGTGGTTATTTACATTTGTACACATGTGTGGGGCACACACATACATACATATGTATGTAGGTATCGCTGTAGCTATGAAGTCGATAGCCTGTTGGGCAACAACGTCAGCAAAAGCAAAAAGTGTGGCAAGCATACATACACATGCATATGTATGTAGGTAACATTAAACGACAGAGCGAATGGAATTGGAATGTGGTATGGTATGATTTCGAACGGAATGTTAGCTGCCATTTATGGTGGTGCCACCATTACTCACATACATGAACACATACATACATACCTACACTACATTTCCACATATTTACTAGTTAGGCGGTTATGTGGTGTACCGGTAAACGAGAAAAACAATAAAAAAACAAAAAACAATGAATTGCACTCATTGTAAAATATTGGAAAAATAGCAAAGCAGAAAATAAACAATAATAAATGTACGCGAATGTGTTTGAAGCCATCAACTGGAGAATTCCACAAAGGATTTTCAATAATATGGCAGAAAATTAGTGGAATTTCACACACAAGCACATGATTACATATGCATCGACATCGACTTGCACACACATACAAGCTTACTTCTGAGAATATAGTGAAATGTAATTAGAATAGGTTGATAATCGTTAAAAACAAAGAAAAAGGTATCTAAAATATGTATTTATGACAGGGGCAAGAAAAGAGAAGGTTAATGACTTTGTTTTCAGCAAAAGTGGCTGGCATAGCTACGGGTATTATATTGAAATAGTCCAACAAATGCGAATAAAATATTTGCATTAGAAAGCAAAGGTGATGGTAATACTTAGTAAAGTAGCAAGACGTGGCAATTTAAATGTAAGTATGTGCATATACAGGGTCGCCCATCTAGCGCTTGGAACTTGAATTATCGATGTTTGTTTTGTTTAATTTTTCACGATGCGTTAGAAGTTTCGTTTAAGGTTAGACATTTACAAAATTACTCGCTATTTGCTTGAATAAATATGGAAAATATGGAAAACATTCAAAAATCAAATAACGCAGGCTTCCGAAAATAAACAAAGGTATTAGGCGGCCGCCATAACGGAATGAGTTGGTGCGTAACTAGCATTCGGAAGTGCGCAGGTTCAAATCTTCGAGCATGAAACACCTAGGTAAGTAGGTAGGTTGGGCGGTTGTCGTAAAGACACACTTAGACGTTTAGCAGGTCCATTGTAATACCACTGGAGCTTATCCTTACCCTATGGGTTCCTTTCCAAACCATCCGGTAACTTTGATAAACGAGCAGAGGTTCGTTAGTTTTAGATGGGCTATGTCCGTTACATCGGTTAAGAGTGTGCAGCCTTCTCATAGCTAAGCTTTCACACTCACATAAAAGGTGTGTGACTGTTTCCTCTTCTTTTGTATTAAGACAGCTTCTACAGAAATCGAAGTACGGGAGTCCTAACCTTCTAGCATCGCTGCCTATTAAACAATGACCCGTTAATACCCCTATCATTTTTCTTATAGCTTCTCTGTTAAAACTTAACAAGATTTTCGATCGACCGCTGTTCCAGTTCGGCCATGTCTGCCTGCTTACTTCGCATGTTGTGAGGTTTTACCAGCTTGTATTTACCTTTTTGATGGTTTCCCTGTCTATAAGTAATTTACAAGTGGCTATGGGCATGGGTATCGGCGCCTTATCCGGTTCGAGATCGAGCGTTGTACCGGTTCGTGCAAGTTCATCCGCCTTGCAGTTTCCTGCTATATTCCTGTGGCCTGACATCCAGATAAGGTGCTCTTTGTAACACTTAGATACGTCATTCAGAAGTTTAAAACATTCTAAAACTGTTTTTGACGAGTGAAGAGATTTAGATTCAAGCGCTTTTAATGCCGCTTGACTGCCGGAGTAAATGAAGGCTTTATCTGTGGATAATACTCTCGTTTTTATTACCGCAGTGACTTCCGCCTGAAATACACTGCAATGATCAGGTAGGCGAAATGAGTGGCATACTCCGAGTTTGTCGGAGTAAGCCCCTTCACCTAATTAGTTCTGAGCCATCTGTGCAGATGTTTATAGCATTTTTCTTAACAATAAGCCCGCTATCCCATTCCTCTTTAGAATGAAATACTGTGACAAAGAGTAGAGTGCTATTGACGCTCTTTTTACTCTATGTTCGACATTTGCCTTCCAACTTAGTTTTCTATCTAGTATTAGACCTAAGCAGCGGGCCTCATCACTAAATGATAGGGCCGTTCCACCTAGAGTCGGAGGAGCTATATTTGGAAATTTATGTTTCCTGGTAAATAGGATGAGTTCAGTTCCATTGGGGTTGACGCTTAGCCCATTTGCTTTTGACCAGTTTTCAACCATGTTTAGTAAATCTTGCATGACTTCTCTAAGTGTATTGGGAAATTTCCCTCTTACTACAATTGCAACATCATCCGCATATGCTACGACGTGTTGTCCTCTCTCCTCTAGGCTCTTTAGCAAGAAGTTTAATGCCAGCACCCATAGGAAAGGGGACAGCTCTGCTAACTTTTTTCTTGATCTCTGAGATCCCTAGGGTTGCGATCACAAATCTGCTCCAGAGCATGGTTTTGATGAACTCAACCAGAGCGCCAGAGATCCCAAAATCCGTCAGTGCCTTTATTATGGTATCCAGTAGGATGTTGTTGAACGCGCCCTCGAGTGTGTGTGAGTTCTTTATTATAAATTGACTTCTCGATTTCTGAAACACCAAAACAAAGGAAAAGTTTTTTCTAATAGCGGTCGACAGGCAATAACGAACCTCTGAGTATATTTCTGCTATGAAAAAGCTGCTCTTAAAAATGTCTGCGGTTTGAAGTCGGCTTAAAACTGCGGGTTCTTCCATTTGTGAAACAAATCTACGGTTAGTCATGCGTTAACAAGAAGCCGGAGGTAAAACCAAACATACCATATGTCGGTAAGACTGGACAAGAGCTGCCAAAAATCACATTTTATTGGAAGCACTTAGTGACTATTAGTAAGACCGCGTTCATAGAGGGAAACATTTGTTACCACTTGTGAAGCTCGCGCTCCGTCAACACCCTTTGTGTTCTCTTTCTCGTTCTCGTTTTTCTCAATGTTGTAATTCACTGTAGCTCAAAGAGTGAACAATTTGAAACAGCTGAGCTGCCGTGTGTGAACACGGTGTGTGCCTGAGATCAGACCGTTGACCGGCGCTCAGCGAATTTTAAAGAATCAGCTAGTTGGCTGACGTAGCCGGTGGTATGACAACGGTTTTTTTACGGAAAAATTGGGATTGTGTTGGTGATATGCAGAAAAAATCAACACAGCCTACGCTCATGTTGTTCATTTCGAAGAAGAACGACTGATGGGACGAGTGTGTGAAAACGTGTGAAATAAGCGGGCATAATTCGACTGCCGAGTATCTGGTGACATGGCAGCCGAGTTGCTCGCAAAATTTTGTATGCACTACAGCATATTGGCAAAACCTGGCAATCAATCATACTTGAGTTATACCGGTGTTATGAGGTATAACCGTTCTCGGTATCGGCGAATCTTGCTCGATCACTTTGTGGTTGTTTTCATATGCAAATTTTTCGTCAAACGAACAGAGCCCAAGCAGAGCGAATATTCTTTATTGGCGAGTCGAAGGCGCCAATAATCAGTTACAAGAACAATCGTAGGTGTTTCTTGTGCATTTTTCGCGCTGAATACGAATCTGGCCTTTAAAATTGTCTATCATGTCAGAGTTTTGAGAAATTTTAGATAAATTGTCACAAAAAATGGCTATTCGAGCTGTTCGTCGAGGGTCCGAACATTTTTTTTTCGTATATACTTATAATATCATGCCTCGCTTAAAAATTTAGTCACAATATTTTTCTTTCTAATTTATAAATATTTGAATTTATGACATTTAAACATTTAAAAAGCACATAAACCCTTGAGGGATCGCTGCAGTACCATGAAAGTCAAAATGTATGGATATCTACTTTCAACTTCGCATGTCAAATTAATTTTTGAAATTGGGGTTTGAAAACAAAGAAATATTTATATATACATAAATTTGTATAGTCTATGAAAATACAAGTTTTTTACATACTGTAAGCAAAAACCATTTATTCTGGAGCCGGATGGTACTTAAACGATAGTAATAAGTATCACTATACTCTGGGGGAAATGGCAACTGTTTACCAAACAGAAATTTTTGCCATCCTGAAAGTAGTCGAATGGATAATTGAGAGGAGATGGAGCGGGAAACAGATTGGAGTTTTCAGTGACAGTCAGGCTGCACTGAAGGCCCTGGAGAACGCGAAGCAAACCCCAAAGATTGTTCAAGAATGTAAGAAGAAGCTTGATTCTGTCGCAGGACAAAACAGGCTTGTACTTGAATGGTTTCCAGGGCACTCCGGTGTTCAAGAAAACAAAATTGCCGATGAATTGGCCAACGGTGGATCAGCGGTTCCCCCACAAGGGCCAGAGACAATAATCGGAATCAGTTCTGCAGGAATCACGAATTGGATCAGCGATTATGTAGGCAATCTGGTCCGGTCTAGAACGCTGTAGAACTGCAAAGTGTTTTGTGACAAGTCCGAACAGAAAACTGTTAAACTTTCTACTAAAACTTGGAAGGAAAGATATTCGGTTGATGGTCGGCATCATTACAGGACACAACCCATGGGGTCAGCATGTGACCACCATTGGAATCATTGAGGACCCAATGTGGCTGTCGAGCTTGGAGGAGGCGGATAGCACTCAGCACTTTCTCTGTGAGTGTCCTGCCTTTGCTAGAGCACGGCTACGAGTTTTGGGTTCCGATGTCGTGAGATTGAGTAATATTGGTTCTCTAAAACTGGAGGATATTTACAGATTTGAAAAAGGATCTGGAAAACTCTCACAGGACTAACTATCTCTATCTCTGTCTCTATTCTTTCCTATTTTTTTCTCTGATACTTTTCTCCTTCTCTCCTTGACTATCTACCCTCTTTCCCGAGCTTTAAATACATGGGCTTTTTAGCCTGAGTGTTTTACGAGCAACCAAATCTTCTGGTGCTCCTTGGCTCGACTTTTTCAAATTTCAATATCAATTCCATTTATTACTAAAACAACTAAGAAACAATTACAATAACTTAGGAAAGTATGAGATTAAAAAAAGAGTTCAAAGTATTAGCAAATTATAAATTTCTCTCGAGATCTTATTTAATTTACTAAGTCCACGCGCAATTGAGGCATTAGTGCATACAACATAAAAAGGGCGTAGTACACTTAAGTTATTTTGCGGAATATTAATATCGATCCGCTCTAATAAAGAGGTACAATCTAAAGAGCGATTAGCAATATTAAACATTGAAGTGAGAGTACAGTTCTCTAAGTTTCTAAGTTTAACAGGTAACAGCGCGAGTTAGCACCGATTTACACAGGGATATATTTTGTTCCTGCGAGAAGGAGGGACGGGTAGAGAGAGAGCGCATTTTGTCTCTCGTACTGGCGACACGCTTTGTGCTGCTTATTCATATTGTCAAAGTTGAAGTTGGCCGCAAAACAATTTTTGACAGTTAATTCCCAATGGTGATTAAAGACTTCGATAGTCCTCGAAAAATATCTGTTTGAGTACAATACCTTTTTGACTGAGGTGTATTAAAAACCAAAAAATTTAACTTAACTTATTATGGAAAATATGAATGAAATGGTACCAACCGACACATTTTTATATTATTGACAATATTGTGAGGATGGCTTGTGCAAATTACGCCGAGAGTTTTACTCGAATGTTTTCATGGTGTTTACTCACTTCCTTACTAAAGCTGCATGTCTACATATAAATTGCACAACTGCTTCTTCTTCATTCTCCAGTAGTCATTGTAGGCTTTAGCCGTGTTCTAATGGTCAATGACTCGGGTGCATATGAAAATTTTGCACGCAAATGCAATAGCAACGATGTGAACCTGGTAGAGATCTGGTTCAATTTATGATCCATTCTTTTCGACATTAGTTGGACAGCACAACAGCCTTTTGCAAATGTTACTACTGACAAAAGGATGTATACGGAAACTTGAAGTGAATTTAAAAAAAAAAAAAAAAAAAAATTATTTTAGAGATTAATTTCATGCTGAGTGAGTTTTCTGGCTGCTGGAAATGATGAATACCTGATAAGATCTGATATCCGCCAATTTATCAAATCTATTGGAACTCGAATGGTTTCCACGTTTGAGATTATTAAGGAATTTTCACTGGCTAACAATCGGCTCTTTCGTCTTCGGTCTAAGTACTTCGTTGACCAGGAAGCCATATTAAGTTTCTCGAGCGCTGGTTACAAGCACTTGTGTAGTAGAAATCTTTGCTTGACTCTGTATTGGTTACTCTTTAATTTTCTTAGATTTTGAAGAAACAACAATTTTGCCTATTCAGCAATCCATTGAATGGAAGCTGATACTCAGCCCTGGGTGCAAGTTTCTAAAAGAACACTAATTAAAAATTATTTTTTACAGTTCAAAAGAGCTCTTCCATCCTGCTCTGCTTGGGAGATAAAAGAAAACTGAGTGAAAAGGTTTCTTTGGGTTCATCATTTGGGCGATATGATTCCTTTTTTTAACGCTCTCATTCTCTAATATCGCACACCTAACCCTGTCAATAGCTTTGCTCATCATAACTGCAGTTCCTCTATGACAGTTCTGTTAGATACAATACTTTTCTTAAGGAAAAGGCTGAAGTCGCTAATATGTTGCACATTTTGAGAAAGAGTCAAGTAAGGAGGAATTGCTAATTCCAAAATATTTATTTTGGTACCTATGAAAAGCAAACGACACGCACGTCCGAGCTCGTACGCGCAGAAAATAAAATAAGAGAAGAAAATATTATAAAATCTGACAACTGAATCTCACTCCTACTTTGCCAAAGATACGGACAGTATTCTTGAGGGGGTTGAAGTCACATTTAGGCTAAAGTTATATTAAATTATAAAAGCAACGAAAACATTTTCAAGTAAAAACTCTCTGAGTAAACATAAAAAGAGCTGAAAGTAGCGCATACTTACACATGCACATTGGGTGGGAGAATGGACGAAAAATACGGAGAGAAAAAGTGAAAATTGTAGTACGTGCAGTAGGGTGCAATGACTGAAGTTAAAGAGTTCGCACGAATGAAACAAATGGCAACAAAGTAACAAAAGGAAGGAAACAAGCGGAATAACAAGAGCAGAAACAAAAGTAAAACGCACGCCAAACAACATAGGAAAGCAGTTCACAAAGTCGCAGAAAGGAGTAAAAGACAGGCGGCAATTAAAGCCAAAATTACCAAGGCGACAACAACGGCATTGCAAAGAAGTGAGGCGTCAAACTTTCTACACACACATATTTACATATATACGAGATCATATACATACATATCGACTAACGTAGACCCGGAAAAGGGGTGGAAAAATTAAATGAAGCAATCTTCAGTTGACCATGCGGGCGGCAGAACAGGAGCTTAAGCAGCCCGCTGCTACTCAGTAGCAAAATATGCAAGCACAAACACAACCATATACACGCACCCATGCTTGCGAAGCATATAGTAGCATTCATGCAAAGGCACAGCGGAGACAAAGCCACACAAAACAGCTACATCTGCACCATTGTCACTACGTGTGAAATAGTGCTTTACGGAATCATAGCATAACCTTATAAGGGAGAATAGGTGTGGAAGTGTGGTAGGAGAAGAAGCAGAGAAGAAGCAGAGGTTTCGGCAAATGAGTGCCCGGCATTCACTTGTTCGCTTTATTTGCTTTTGTTGTTGTACATTGTCTTTGCACGCAGGTGTATAGGGGTGACAACAAAAAAAAAAAAAAAATTATGGTGGTGTGGTGTCCATAGTAAGGCGAGAAGCAAAAAGTATAAAAACAAATGACAAGTTCAAAGGAGAAGCAAAATATGTGAATGTAAAGGAAAAGGAAAATTGCGTAGGAAAAGTGAGAATATACGAAGAGCCAAGGTTTGATTCTTTTTATATAGTACATATCGACACTGGTAATTTGCTATATTTCTTGTTACTGTAATGTTGGAATTTATTTGTTGTTGCGTTTTTACATGCCATGCTGCTTTTGTTGTTATTGCCACGGGTGTCTGCACTTGGTGCTTTTTTGTTTGCAGGCATTTTGCATGTTTGCTACAGTTGAGCAAATGAAATGTCATAGACAAAACAAAGGACCGACATAGTATGTATGTATGTGTGTATGTTCTACACAAATATATGTAGAAAAAGCAAAACAAAGAGTGTATACATATAAATAAATTAACAGTTTTGGCTTACAAATCAAGCAAGCGACAACAATGGAAGGTAGAATTTGACAAAGAATAATAACACTTGTTCACAAATTTTGATTTTTTTGCGTTCCGCCTGCCACTGTTCAGTGCGTATCGCTGGGTCGCTGCTACCCAAAATCGAGTTCAGTATTTTTGTGGATAAGTTTGCGAGATATTTGCAATTTTGAAAATTTGTAAAAAAGTGGTTCCACTTTAATTAGTGATCAAATGTGACTATGTTTGGTTTTTGCTTAAAAAAAATGAAAAAAAAATCTGAATCAGGTAGCGATTCTATATAGGAATTGGATAGTGACATGCGGAGGAGAAAAAGTACCCAAAAATGTGTAAGCCAGTGTAATACGAGAATAGTGAAATAAAACAATCGAATAGAAACA
Organism: Anastrepha fraterculus; assembly: GCA_037575425.1. Taxonomy (NCBI): domain Eukaryota; kingdom Metazoa; phylum Arthropoda; class Insecta; order Diptera; family Tephritidae; genus Anastrepha; species Anastrepha fraterculus. Next base: position 21,007 of record JAYXIM010012526.1, on the reverse strand, counting down.
AATAAAAATATGAATGGGAAAAGGCAAGGTGTGGTGTTAGGCAAAGTAAAGCGTGTTCTTTTAAGCGTAAATCACTTAAAAAGGGCTAGCTGCCGAACCAGCTTAAGCAATCACTATTCTTGGCGGTACACTCAAAGCCTTAAGCTGCAATTAGTGGATGCCATAACCGTTACTACAGCAATTAGCTGTTTTAAAGAAACATATGGGCATACGTGTAAACGATTATAGGTGCCGCACCATAACGCCACAACCATAACCGTAGCAGTATGTTTCTATTGAATTTTGGGTTTTCCCCGTAAGCAGCTGTGATATACTTTACATTTGTTTTGCGATAAAAATTTGAATATTAGAAATGAACCGCGAAAAATAATTGACTTTGTGCAAAATTATTCGCGATTTTATGACAAAATGCAAATGTTGTCATTAATTCTACTTTAATATGAGTAAAGCCATGTCAAGTGATATTGGTTGACAGATGCCCGATGGAATTTGTCGAAAGCTTCTGCTACCTCGGCTGCATCATCACGGCAGAGGGTGGAACAGATGAAGATGTTACCTGCAGGCTAAACAAAGCAAGGCCGGCGTTCGGGTGAATGCATACAGTATGGGAGAGTTCGCAAATCTCCAGGCGCACTAAACTACGAATATTCAGCTCATGCGTAAAGTCCGTATTGCTGTACGGAAGTGGAGCATGGCTGGTCTCGAACACCATCACATAGGGGCTAAAATCTTTCGTTAACAAATGCCTCCGCATCATCTGCAGAATATTCTGGCCAAACACCATCGGTAACGATGCACTGTGGAGATTCCCGAACGAGGAACCCATCCTTACGCAAATCAAACGCAGAAAGTGGCGATGGATAGGTCACACATTGAGAAAACCACCAGACAGCATCACGAGAATGTCACATGACTGCAACGCGCAAGGGAACAGAGGTCGCGGTGGACCAAAAAACACTTGGAGAAGGTCGATGTTGCGCGAACTAGCAGATGCCGACATCTCATGGGACGGTGCAAAAACAACAGCACAGAACCGTGTACGATGGAAGAGTCTTTTCGAGGCCTTATGCTTCTTCTCGGGAACAAGGAAAAAAAGATAACGTTACAACGTTAAAGATTTTGAGGACTAAGAATGAAAAAAACAACAAGGATTCGAATTCATTTCCACGATGTTGCCAGGAAGAGATTTCCACTCAACTGAAAATTCAAACCTTAAAGTTGGCAGTTGATGGTATGAGTTGACGGCAATAGTTATCAAGCTCAGCTTGACATACATATGTATGTATGTTGCTGTCCTGAGCAGTTTTCAAAGTTTTTTTGTGATCAGTGAAGCAATGATATTATAATATAATTTTGTGTACAACGCGGAGACCGTTCAAATGTAATGCAGAGGTGGCGATTAACCCGCTGCATTTAATTTACTGTCTACTTGTAGTGATGCGGTGGCGATGTCCTACAGCTGTCTTAAATGAAATCATTGCGAGTAGATTAACAATGGATTGACAATTTTGCAGTCCATGATCGGTTGTAGTTGTTGTTGTAGCAGCATAAACATAGGGAAAATGTTTTGGACGGTGCTTATATCGATTTCTTTCAACTTTCGCTTGATTCGATTGATCAACTGTTGCTCGTTTCGTGCCTCCCAGCCCTTTTCGTACAACATCCGCTTGAGAATTGCCCAGAAATTTTCTATCGGACGTTTTCTTTTCCACGTTTGGAAGATTGTTCCTTTTTGGCACAAATGGTATTTTTTGCTCAATTTACCAATCCAATGTTTTTTTTCATAATGGCAGCTTGCAAGGTCTGGCCAAAACATGACTCCGTCGCTATTGTAATATTTATCGATGAATTTCTTCAGTTTTGCGAATCAATGGTTCTGAAACACACTTCGAAGCAATGGGCACCCACATTAGCAGCTCAAATTTTGATTTGCTGGCATATTTAACCACGTTTGGTGTTGTTTCCATGTTACCAGTGTAGAAACCGACGTTGCCACTCAATTCATCATGAGAAAATGTGAAGTACGATTCATCATCCAAAACTATGAATTGCTCATTCGCAAAGTGCTCACGACGAAGTGAACGGCAGCAAATTGGTATTTTTTCGAGTTCGTTCGCTGTATATTTTGGTGCTCGCGTACGTTTACAATAAATTACATTGTTTTTCTTCAAAAATCTTGTAAACGCCAGACTTTGAAATGCCAAATTTTCGTGCTAATTTGCTTGTTGATTGACCAACCTTGTTTTTGGCACTTGACAGCAGTTTTTTCGCTATTGCGGCACTTACTTTTGGTGGGCGACCCGGTATTACTTTATTTTCCGGGTCTTTTCCATTCCGGCAATCTTTCAAAACTCGAACAATAGTCGCACAGGAGATTGGTTTATCTTCAAACACCTTCCGATTTTCACTTGTACTGAGTCGGTCAAACAGATTGGCGACAGATTTACGTAAATCCAGCTTGTACGGCACTTTGAATGGAAACTTTCACATAATATGAGTTTGAGTATAAGCACACGTGGGCATGATATATGTCTGAAGTTAGTCTCAATGCTTAGTGGACATATGTTAATTATCTTCATTATCGTCACTGTCGGATGATGAAAAGTTCATTATCCCAATAATGACAACCGCCATGAATCCGGATTTCACGCTTTACATTTCTAAAATTATAAATATACAAAAGTTGTGTGGACAAAAATGCAACCCTATGCCACAATCAGCTGTCTTTCCTGCTTACAAGAGTTTTTTTCTCAGCACGAATTTTCAGCTTTCTCCCAAAGGGAAATGTCAAATTGCACTCTCTAGCAAGTTTTTCGTGTAAACGAACGCGATTTGACTAGATGTTTTGCTAATGTGAGCTTTGCCGCGCGAACACTCGGAAAAACCGAGTTTCATCTAAAAAGAAAGATATCTTTTAATTGCTTTCCTTTTCTCCAAAAAATTAAAAAGCAACGCTTACAACTTTTACAATTCAACTTGGGTACATGAGATTTCTGTTTTTCGAAAATACTTAGAACACATTTCATTAATTAGAATCCTTCGAACAGAAAATGTGTGTTGTGATCAAATCTGCACCATCAGCTGATGCTTTTATTACTTGTCTGACTGGCAAAACATCTTCAGAGGTACAACCCATTGGCGGATTTTGACTCACAGAGTACTTGTATATTACTGTTATTATGTCTGTTTTTTTTTGTAATTTAAAAAATTATTTGATTTTCACTCCAAGATGGCACCACTCGCTATCGTTGCAGGTAATGACGCATCTTTGAGGTACTTTTCCAACTTTACTATTGCCGTTCATTCGTTATTATTTGCGAAGAGAGCAAAAGTCAACAAAAACCTGCCATCGAGATAAGAAATAGAAATTCGCTAGGCTAAAGAGCAATGTCAATACCGACAACAGCAGGCAGACGCTGCAGTGTCACACCAGCGCCAAACATTCATGATAACTTATGTCATCTAGTCAAGCTGGTATTCGCATTGTTGATAATCCAGTTGTAAGCGGCTACGAGTATTGCAAAATCTAAGCGCATATGCGTACGCATATGAATATTCATAAATACAAGCGCATTCATACTTACATATGTATGCTGTACAAATGTAATATAAATAAAGGGCGTGAAGCGTTGTGAAGGGAAATAGAAAGGAAATAAATAAAGTAAGTTCAAACGGGGTGTGAGTGTGTGAGTGTTAAGAAAATAAACTTACGAACAAATAGTAAGTAAATGTAGAATAAAATAAATTCTAAAAAATAAAAAAAATAAAAATAATAGAAAAAAAAATTAAAAAACAATAATAATAATTATAATAATAAAAGAAAAAAACTAAAAATAAATAATTTAATTCAATTAATATAAAAAAATAAAAGTAAATTTAAGAAAAAAACATTAAATAATAATATTAATATAAAAAAATAAAAATGAAAAATAAAAATAAATAATAAAATTAAAATACATATTCATATAAAATAAAAATAATAATAATTTAATATAAAAAAAATAAAAATAAATTAAAAAAAATATATTAAATTCAGCAGAATAATACGAAATAAATAAAATTAAAAAAAATAATATCTGATAATTAAAATACGTATGCACTTATATGTATGCATTTTTTGCTTTTTTCTAAATCAACGTAGGAAGAATTTTCTCCGCTATTAGCACGCTTTCGTTCGTTTGTCTCATTCGACGTGGTCGGCGATGAAGACAATAAAGAAAGCAGAAAGAAATTGAAGAAAACTGTTTATGGATGTATTTGTAAGTATTGGCGAGAGAAATTGATATACGAGTACTGTAGCCTACCAGCTGTCAAGTGTGATGGGTTAGCTCCAGGCGTGGACGAACGGCGGCACACACCTATGCACACATGCACTTGTATAAATTGTTACAAGCAAATTACGTTTACAAATATCTGACTTATACACTTATGCTTGATCACACACACACACACACACATCTAAGCAAAATGTTAGGCAGCAATGCCTACAGATCCATACACATGTAGATAAATACTCACATATGAACGGGCTGAGATACGGCTAATTTAAATAATCACTGCTCTTTGCCTGATGCTAGGTTTCCACTCTTTTTCGTTGTTGTTGTTTTCAGTTTCCTACTAATGCAGCTATAGAATGCTGTAAACGTCATCAAAAAAGAAAACGCACAAAACAAAATTGAAAATAGTATTAAAAAACTAAAATATTACGATTTTACAAACGATGCCGAGAAAAAACGAAAATTTCAGTCAACAGCTGGAAAAATTTTTTGATACTTAATTCGAGTAATTGATCGCGATTAAGTCTAAAACGCATAACTGATTATTTATTAAATGCATTGAGTTAATTAAGACGAATATGTTTGTTCGCAAACTCAAAGATAACAACGGCATATGGCAAATTTTTGAAAGTTCATGTATGCATTACTGGCAATTTTATACAACTGCGTAGAATAGCTTTTTTCACAATTTGATTTTCGCGAAATCCTCGATAAAAAAAAACACAATTCTAATAAAATTTTTGTACACCTTGCGAAACACTCTTTATTGTGAGGGCAGTAATAATATTTTTTAAATATTATTTTCCCAAATATATTAATTATTTTCATTTAATTTAATTTCACCTTCTTAACATCTTTTTCTACTTATTTTTTCATGTTATTTTCTTATTATAATCTAATATTATAAGTTTTTCACAAATTAATCAAATCACTCACTTCATTTATATCCACATAAACTTGTTTTGGTGATTCGTCGAATTTCTATTTTTCTTTCGCTTATATTTTTAGCTCCACGTTTGCAAATTCGCGTTAATAATGGAATACTTTTTTATTACTTAGTTGTTTTTTTTATTTTTTTATTAAATTTTTAGTAAAAAAATATTAAAGTGCTCGCTCTTAGCGTTTTATGGCCTTTGTACATTAGTGTATGTGTGTGAGGAAGGTTGCTTGCCGCAGTGGTAGTATAGGAAGCGTTTGGAGCGACAATGGCGTTGGTGGTCGTGACGACGGCGACGGAGACAAATAATTCTGACTACGAATAATGAGTAAACACAGCGACTACGAATACCACAACAACCCTACAGCAACTGATGTCAATGAAGACTGATGAAAACATACCCAGGCCGCAATCAGCCGGTCGAATGAGAGAATCCTCCTAACAACTAATGCTGCTCTGAGAGTATGCCATATATTGTTTATATATAATTTACCCACTCACACTCTTCGTATGCACTCTTAAAAGACGACGAACTCTTCAGTTTGGCAAAATATATATATAACAGGGTTACCATGCCCAGGTGTGTTAGTGCTTTATTGTTTTCATAATAATAATTACAAAAACGACACCCAAACATAAACAAAACCAAAACAAAAAAAGAAAATACTTCTGCTAGTCGTACTCACAATAATATTCCTCAAATAAGTATTTGAAATAAATATTATTATATAACATTATTAAATTATTAAATAGATATTATCAAACAACTATTTGAAATATTACAATTTTAATTTAAAAGCTATTTGGCATGGATTCAATACAGGTTAGAATAGAGGTTGCCCAGAAAATTTGTGAAAGTGATTTTTAAATATATCCATCTTGTAATCTTATTATATATATATAATTGGCACATACACCCGTTTTAGGTGTTTAGCCGAGCTCCTCCTCCTATTTGTGGCGTGCGTCTTGATGTTGTTCCACAAATGGAGGGACCTACAGTTTCAAGCCGACACCGAACGGCAGATATTTTTATGAGGTGCATTTTCATGGCAGAAATACACTCGGAGGTTTGGCATTGCCTTCCGAGTGGCGACCGCTATTAGAAAAATATTTTTCTTAATTTTGGTTGTTCTTCGAGATTCGAACCTACGTTCTCTCTGTGGATTCCGAATGGTAGCCAAGCACCAACCCATTCGGCTACGGCGTTAAAGATTTATTTATAACACAAGCTATAGTACATATAAATATTATACATAGATATTCTTATAGTGTGAAGCAAATCGGGCTATAAGTGTGCCATTTCCAAATAGTTTAGCCACCGCGTAACCAAACACGGTATAGATCTCATATTCTATTACAACATCTGAGCTATGCAGCAAATTTCAAGAATATAGTTCAAAGCCAACCTATTCTTCTCCTAAATTGTTATTTATACTATATTGATTATTTTATTTTGAACACTGGAAGTCGGTACCTCAGCTTTGAAGGCAAACAAAAGTTTAATAAAGCAAAGTGCATGAGCAATATAAGATAGCGTGAAACATTATATAAATACACTAAAAACTAAAGCCGTTAAACTTCCAAAAAGAAAGTTAACGAAAAAACGTTTTAAAATTTTTACTATTTTAATAAATGCCCACCTTACAGTTTTAGGAATAGTGGATAGTAATATATCCCACATGAACGCGAAACTTATTTTAATCGATTCATCGATCTTTGGATTACATTTAATTAAATAAGTGTATTTATCAATAACAAAGTCAGCGGTGCTTGGCACAAAATTTTGTGAAGGTAAGGCTTTAAACATACATGTAAATATATACTGTCATACTACCAGCATTTCCCGCAATCAGTATCCCCCGAATGATTTCAAATGCGTAATTTTATTGCTCGGAGAATTGCGAAGGCGGGAATGATTACAGATATCAGAACACAGATAATTGAAACCAGCTTACAGAGCTTACAGTTTATTGTGTTAAAAATACTACTGAATAGTTCCTACTACTAAATTTCTTTCTTTCGCTAAATATATTTACTTGCACACATCTTATATTATTTAATTTGAACCCTATTGTCATAACTTTTGTACAGCTTCTTATAAATAGTTTACAATAATTAATACTCAATAAGTTATTGTACTCAAATAAACTTTGAATTCATGCCTTACATTGCATGGAAATTGTAAAGTCTACAAACGTATTGCACTTTTCGCAGTGACAGCTCGCAAGATTTTCCCTTTAATAAAAAATTAAATACAACTTTGATTTTTCGGGATTATATTAAAACTTAGGAAAACCCCCAAGCATTAGTGAGAGAACTTCGCTTCCTTGTGTCATCCTTGAAGGGAATCACTCCTGCTCACAAGTACTATTGTATATTGCACTCAGTAAAAATTTAATAGAAAATTCTTCTTTTGACGAATGAAAATACATTTTTATAAGTAAGCACCATTCTTGTTTTAACGTACAGCGCAGAAGCATGGACAATGTGAGCAATTCCTAAAGAGTTGGCGAAAATGATGTTTTATATAATATATAAATCCCAGACGACATACCATAATAATTAGCTGCATGAGCCTTGCAATTACTTAGTCACAGCACAATGGTTCAATATAAAGCAGATCCGCTGGCTAAAGCTACACCATGAAAGTATTCGATGTTTTATCAGGTGGTGGGAGAAATAAGATCACCTCTGCAGAAAGACTAGGATACACTTACGTGTTTCGAATTAAAGCTGATTCAAGGCGAATTGGGTACTGAAGGTGGCGCCATTAAACAACAGTCACTTTACTCTGACATCAGCTCCCTTCGTAGCTTCGCAATACAAAGAAAAACGAATAAAACAAACAAATATAGGAAAAATTGCATGTTTGTGAAAAGTTAGTGAATGGCTTGGTAATATTGTGATTTGAGAGATTAAAACTAAACAAACTAATGCAAACGAAGTGCCGCGTGTTAAATTGTTAAAGCACAAATTAATATAAATCCTGGAAATGCATTTTTTTTGCGTTTTTATGCGGAAAACGCCGTAGCTAGAAGATGTGCGTGCGTAGAATTTCTTGTGCTTAGTTGTTTCCATTGCTTTCGCCTTCTCTTTTTCTTCACAAACAAGTAATTCCCCTTCCTTTTGTTTTTTATTGATGGACTCTTACGACACGGCGAATTCGGAAGGCGCAATCTTCTTCGCTATTATTCTTGATGTTGATTAGCATAAAAAATAAATGTTGTACTCTGTCATGCACGACAAAAAACGCCCTGGCGGTTATTGCGCCAATAAAAAGTTCAATGAGAAAATTAGCAAACAACAAAAGAAAAATAAACTCAAGCATGTATATATTATTCCTGTATAATTTTTTGGTATGTGAATTGTGTGAAGTAACTTCCGTGTGAAAGATTTTATGCAACTTATTGGAATCCAGTTTGTATTTGATGCAGAAGGGTAAGCTATTTGTGGGTAAAAATTTTTCCCCAAAACCAATTTTATGAAGCGGTTACAACTTGGCACATATTATTTAAACGATTATAGCACTAATCAAGAAAAAGGAAGCTATTTTTTTTTATGTCAGACTCATATTTCTCACACAAAGCTCATATCATGGCAACTCTGCAAGACTCGTGCTGCCTCGTCTAGTTGCCAACGAATTTGTGTCGACGTGTGCGTATCTATTGAAATTCCAAAAAATTTACAGTTGCTTTGGGCCTTCTTCTGTTTACATACACACGTGCATATATATAGATATGTATGTGTATCTCTTATTTTCTTCTATGCATAACCGCCCCTTTAGCTATGTGTGCTTTTCCAAACATGGCAGCACACAAAAAAAAAAGAAACAAAAAGTAAATTTGCGGCATTAAAAAACAAAAATGTGGAAAGACAATGCGAAACTAGAATGTATTTGATATGAACAAATGTTTTATTTACTACTTACTCGGTTCTGCAAAAATAAATTTGTATGCATATTTTTAATCAAGTTTCCTAGTGTTCTTTTTTTTGTACTCTCCATGAGTCTACTGACGTTTTCTGTCCCATCCATTTACTGATTAATATATGTACATATATAAATTTTTTAACTGGTTCGTGACATTTGGCAACTGGTACTAAGTGTCCAAGTCCATATTGTACATTTTTATTATTTATTTATTTTTTTTATATTTTTATTCTCCGTTCGGCTACATTATACTATTGCTTTATTTTCTCTTTTGTATGTGGCAATGTATTTGCGGTTGGCAATTTGCTGGTTGGTTTTGTTTTTTAATCGGCGGCGACCTATTACAAAAATATTTGTTTCCTCGCTCTCTGTAGCTGACGAAAGAGAGGCAATAGAGAATAGCAGAAAATACTGAGATACCAGTCGGCGTATTGCAGTATGTTTTGTCTTTTTTATTGATGTTTATGTGAGCGCCGAAATCATAGAATTATCGGTGCGAGCGTGTGCGTGCGTGCCTGTGTTTGAGAGAGCACCAACCGCCGATGTGGCAGATTGAGTCAGCCCAGTACCACCCAGTTGAAACAGTGGCATATACTGCGAACTTTTCTTGTGAAAATATGATATAATACATTTTTAAGCGAATGTGTTGTTTTATTATCACAATTCGGTTAAAGTTTAGGCAAACTAGTGGATGCCATGAAAAAGTTCCTCATAAAAAACCATCTGCCGTTCAGAGGCGGCAAAAAAGTGTAGACCTCTCAATTTTGTGGAAAAGCATCAATTCACACACCATAAATAGGAGGAGGAGCTCGGCCAGTGGCTTAAGCGCCAATTATTACTATTATCAAACGCGTGGATTCAAAGAAGAAGAAAAAAGAAACAAAAATTAACATTAATTTCTACGACTATTATTATTATCAAAACACAGGATACCTGTTCTACAAAATCCACCCCCCCACCCTTGAGGGCATAACACAGTCAATTGGGGAAGAGGAGAGCTACCTGGGACTAGTATTAGATAGGAAGCTCTCGTGGTAAAAACGATTAATGAAAGAGTAAAAAAAGCAGCCACAGCACTCTATACATGCATAAGCGGGGCACTAAAGACTACACCCACGGCAGCGATGAATGTCATGCTGCACTTATTACCGATTGAGGCCTACAGCAAATAGCTGGCGGCGAAATCGGCACTTATGTTAAGAGAATCTTCTAACTTAGGCACTAACAGAAGGGGTCTCGCAAGAATACTAGACGAATGCCCCTTTCTGCATCAAATGACAGACTTTTGTAACTCAGTAGAATTGCATTTAGGCTCATCCTTCACCACAACTTTCCCAAGGAGAGAGAAGATTGGAACAATAGGGTAATGGACAATAGAAGCGGAATCAGCATCTATACTGATGGTTCCAAGCTAAATGATCAAATAGGCGGAGGCCTTCATTCTAAAGGAATGAATGACAACATCTCATTCCAGTTACCGGATCAGTGTATTTCAAGCTGAAATTCTGGCTATCAGGGAAGGCCTGCTAGCCTTAAATAAAAGTGTTCTCTTCACAAGAGATATAAACATATATTCAGATAGGAAATCGGCCCTGAAAGATTTAAAATCGCCTAATATTAACTCGAACTTTTACTGTCAAAAGAATGTATCGACGTTTTGACAGAACTATCACAGTACGTAGTAATAAACCTGCTCTGGGTGCCGGGTCATAGAGACATAGAAGGCAACTGCAAGGCAGATGAACTAGCGAGATTGAGTACCACATTACCGATCCAACCTGTAAGATGCTTATAGATAAACACACTATCAATGCCGCCAACAGGCTATAGTCTCAGTTCCTGACCTGTGCAACTAGTAGAATGACGTGGCCGGAATGGAACAAAGGCCACACAAACCGACTGTTCAAACTAAACAGGAAAAACATGAGAAATCTTTTCGGGGTCCTAACGGGGCATTGTCTAATTGGCAGGCGTGCCAGCAGACTGGGAGCGCCCTATAACGACTTTTGCAGAAGCTGTAACGACATTGAAGAAGAAGAGACTATAGAACACTTTCTATGCGGGTGCATGGCTCTGGATAGAAGATAGTTCAATATGTTAGGAAAAAGTTCCCTGAATAACTTGGCAGAAGTAGCCAATATAAAAATAACAAGTCTTGTTATATATATTAAAGCCACAGGTTGGTTCAGTGAGAACAATGTAGAGTGAGGAGAGGGGACAGCTATGGTGGTATCACAATGGGCCTACAGCAGGCCTAGGTGTGTCAACCCACAACCACTATACCTACCTACCTATTATCATGAGAGGATGCAGCACTACGATCTGAGAGATCGATGGTGCCCTCTTCGTGGATTCAGAGTATTGCTCTGAGCCGAACTTTCTCAATAAATTTCAGTATATGTTCTATCTTGTTGAATTTTATTTCGGTAAAATATGGTAAAATATGTTCACCCATTTGTTGCATGTTTACAGTTGTGGGATACAGCAGCATCACATATTTGTATTTTGGTCACAAAATGTTAACATAAACATTTATAGGTGCATTAACGTCTTGAACGGCGTGAAACAGGTAGGTATATATTTTTTATAGCAAAATAATTATAAGTAGTACGAGCACAAAGACTGTTTTTGTATTTTAAGGGAGCCAATGCAAAGAGCGTAGAAGGTGGCGCAAAATTAGTCACCTTTTTACCTGCTTTATGAAAAAAATTGACATTGTGTTGGTGATATACGAAAGAAATCAACTCATCCTTAACTTTGTTGCCGTCTGAACAACGACTGAGTGGACGAGTGTGTGAGTGAATATGTGTGAAATGAGCGGGCAGTACTCCCGAGTACTCGGTGACGTAGTACAATTTTGTTTTTCATCATAGCTGATGCCCAAATCTGGTAATCTATCATCCTTGGCCTCCTGTGAACGAAAGTTGTTCAGACAGACATCCCCACACACTTTTGGTGTGTGTATGGAACAACACGGAGATTAGCTCTTCGAAACTTATTGCAACTGCTTCCGCCTAACATGCATTCGACAATTGATCCCCAAATCTTTGAGAAATTTTAAAATTTCCTAGTTAATATCGCATGTTATGTGCTTCATCGTAAAAATGGGCCTCTTCGATTCCCATGCATCAGCAAGTAGCGAATAGATGAATCCACTGGTATAAATTAACATAGGAGTATGATGAGCTGGAAAAGAGCTGCAATTGCATTTGGCTGGAAGCACTTAATGAGTATTAGTAAGACTGCGTTCATATAGGGAAACATTTGTTGCTTCAACTCGTTCTTTGTGATGCTCGTGCTCTATCAACACCCTTTGCCTTTTCCTGCTTCTCAACGCTGTTGTTGACTGTAGACCGAAAACTGACCAATTGCAGGTAACGGAGTTGCTGTCTGTGAACACGATGGCCAACACCTAAAGAGCATTCGCAAAATTGAAGCAACTTACTTCTTCCTGTATGAACGCGGACTAATGAAACGCTCTTGAAGGAGAGTTGGCAGCATTGAAAATAGTGAGTTATATCAGTTTAATGAGGTATAACTATACTTGCCAGGGGCGAATCTCGCGCGATAACTTTGTTGTTACTTTCACATGCAAATTTTTCGTCAAGTAAGCAGAGCCCAGAGATAGCGAGCCGAGAAGTGGCGAATTGAAGGCTACTAATACCAGCGTTGGAAAATCTTTTGCATTTTCGAAAAGATTCTCTTATTCCTACAGTGTTGGACAAAACATATTGGGCTGGTAGATATTATTGACAATATTATCCCTTGCACTGGTAAATATTATATTAATCTGAATGCAATACAATTATTTAAAGATAAAGGAGAAATGTTATTTTAAGAAAACATAGACAATCCTAGGTTTTATTTCACTCGGATTTCACGCATTATTATTATTTTATATTTATATATTTGTTTATATTTTATTGAGTTTTCTATTTGCTCGAGATTTTTTATTGGATTAAGGTCTGTCATTTGGCATATTCCACTCTTCATGTGGAAGCATTGCACTTTCAAAGAGTTTTTTGGACATAAATCAATCTGTTAGATTATTTATTCGTTGCAAGTTTTCAATGCCAAGTCCAGAAAAATATCCCACACCATTTTACCTCTCCACACCACTATACCTACATGACGCAAATGAGCGTTTATTTCATGGTTGGCGAACTTTTCTCATTCAATTAAAATTGGATCGCTTTGTTGCTCAACACTTCACTATTAATTTAATTAATGAGTTCTGGAGAAAATTGAAAATGTTTTAAATGTTTTCTTCGTGAAATAAACGGTATTTAAGCTGCCTTACAACATTCTAGTCCACCCGCAATTGCTCTTCTTTGCACTTTGGGTGCTTACTTTCAGGTTTTGGGGCTTTACTGTGGGGGGCTTCTTTGATTCCGTGAATTTTGTTGTCGATTTAGGACGTCGTCGGATCCATTTTACTGTGAAACATCCTGCTGATTTTTTAATGCAAACTTTTTGTGAGTTGAGTTCTTCTTGTAATCATTAATAATTAATTTCTTCAATTGCCATAATTTATAGCCATAACTACTTATTTATTAGATTTTTAAGAAAATATTAAACAATTTCAATGCATCACAACGTTTACACTGACTTCAGATTCATCACATAAAATCATGACATATCAACAATCGGATACAAATAACGGTATTTCCATCGCTTACTATGACAAATTACGACGAGTCCAATATGTTGTGACCTTTCTGTTTGTTTGCTTTAAAATAAAATAAAAAAATGTAAGGTATATTCGAGTGTGAGGAATAATTATTAAACTTAGTCTTACCAGACTTTGTTTGCTAGTTTTTTAAAGTTAAATGACAATAAGTTCCCATTAATACTTAATTCAATGTGTTTTGTCCAATACTGCAGATACAGTGGAACCTCCATTTATGGTAATTTCTCATAATCGGGCAAAAGTCCAAGCACCAAGTTTAACATTGTATTTTTAGAACAAATCCCACTCCGATAACCGGGCAGTCTAGTGACCGAATGCGAACATTTGTTTTATTATTTTTATGTTTTTATCACCTTTTTTAAGTGGGCACGGAACTCTCGGTAACGGACAAGCAAAATATATCGCTTAACAAAAATGTAAAGAAAACAGTAAAAACCTCCGTTAAGCAGACAAGAATAATGAATAGAAAAAATCTAAATCTACATCTATATATGTATATATGTTCCATATGCATGTATGTATGTATGTATAAGTACAGTTGTTATCCTTTTGACGCAGTTTACTGTGACAGACAGCCGCCGTAGCCGAAATAATTTGTGCTTGGCTATCATTGCCCCTCGGCGGGCAATGGCAAGCCTCCGTAGTTCTGCTTCATAGAATAGGATAAAATAGCACATTACAATCTTCATGTCTTAAATGGATTTTAATCAAACAAAACATTCAAAAATATTTTATTCCTAAAATAATCCGTTAGTAAATGCTGAGATTTCTTTCTCACGATAGCATTCCATTGCGTTTTCTAAATCAGTCCAAAATTTTCTCTTTGGTTCTTTGTGTATAAAGTGGTTCTCGAGCTTAGCAACTTTACCCAAGCCAAGGGGCAGCTACATCGCTTGTGCTCACTTTCTCCTGTCAACAAACAAAAAGTCGGCGCACTCGCGTATCGGCACCCATGTCACTTTTAACAGTTATGATTTCGAGGTTGTAAAAGACTTCGTTTATTTAGCAACTACTATCAATGTCAGCCTTAAAACCCAACGTAGAATCTCTGTTGCCAGCAAGCGCTACTTTGGACTCTTTAGGCAATTGAGTAGTAAAGTCCTCTCTCGACGAACGATGCTAACATTCTCATGGCGTATGAACCATAACGTATAGCGCACAAGCTTGGACGATGACAATATTCGTTGAGGCGTCACTTGGAGTATTTGAGAATAGGATTCTGCGGAAGATTTTTGGACCTTTGCACGTTGGCAACGACGAATATCGCAGGCGATGGAACAGCAAGCAGTATGAGCTTTACGGCAACAATAAAGATCCAGCGCCTACGTTGGCTGGGTTATGTCGTCCGAATGGAAACAAACGCTCCGGCTCTGAAAGTATTCGTACCAGTTTGAAGCTGGTGGTAGCAGAGGAAGAGGAAGGCCTCCTCTGCGTTGAAAAGACCAGGTGGAGAAGAACTTGGCTTCGCAACTAAGGTCTCGCTGTTTTTTTGATGAAAATATATACAACTTTATTCTGAAAAAATTGTTACAAGTGAAACATTGAAAGTATTGCCCATCGCTGGCTATTACTTTTTCCCATCTTTCTGGTAGATCTCGTATACCACCGCGGTAAAACTGTTCATCTTTTGAGGCTATCCACGGATCACGCCAGTTTTCGACTGGACCATGTGCCATCGATCGGAACAGGTGATAATCGGATGGCGCAATATCTGGAGAATATGGCGCGTAGGGTAGGATTTCCCATTTCAGTGTTTCCAGGTAGGTTGTCATGCTGTAGAATCACTCTTTCATGCCACTCCGCGCATTCCTATCCCCAGTGATGCTTTCGTTTGGTTTTAACTGTTCATAATAAATAACACCAACTTGGTCCCATCAAATACATAGCATGACCGGCGCAGCGTGAATATTCGGCCGAGGCGACGACGTAGAAGCATGAGCGGGCAGCCCCAATGACTTTCTTTTCTTTGGATTGCTGTAATGAATCCATATTTCATCACCCGTCACGATGCGATGAAGAAAACCCTTCCTTTATTGCCGCTGGAACAGTTGTTGACAGGCGAAAAAACGACGTTTAACGTCCTTTGGTTTTAACTCATAAGGAACCCAAGTCCCCTGTTTCTGAATCATTCCCAAAGCATGTAATCACTTGGAAATGGATTGACGGGTAACTCCTAATACTGAAGCAAGCTCTTCTTGTGTTTGACACAGATAATCAGATAATTGAGTAATGCCTCCAATTCAGCATCATCCTTCCTTCACGCGGACGGTCGTCAACATTAAAATCACCGTCTTTAAAGCGACGGAACCAATCTCGGCAAGTTGTTTCACTTAAAGCAGCATCGCCATAACCTTTTGTAGGAGGAGGAAAGAAAAAAATCTACACCTCCCGCAAATGACGATTATTCGGCACAAAATCAGACATGTTCACAAAACCAAAAGCTGATGATACCACACACCAAATCACTAATCTGTCGAAGCAGTTTGTTTACCATATCGCACCCTAAATACAAAAGGGTCACAACTCAAAATTTTCCACACTCGAGCTTGACTTGTTTACAGTAGCACAGAAAACAAACTATGTGACATATCACGCTGAAATTTGCCATGCAAGCTTATAACAGTCCTACCAAAAAACAAAAAATTTATTTTTACCATATGTCATCCGCGGACCGTTTTATTGATAACGTCTCGTTCATATTTGAGCAGAAAGTACATTGTGAGTTGTGACCCTTTTGTATTTAGGGTGCGATATGTCTAAGCTTGGTTTGTGACGTTTAGGTTATGTTAGAATCGACTAGCACACACTGCTGACGGCATCTATTGACAAACAGCGCACCTAATATAATAGAGATATCACGTTTTTTCTTTCTTTTTGGGAATTATTGTTATAGGTATATAGGGTGGGCGTGGTTGTTGACCAATTTCGCCAATATCTAATACCAACCTTTCACGAACAAGGTAATGGGTAATGCCAAGTTTCAATGAAATATATTAATTTTTCTGCATGGCATGGCTAAATTAACTCCTCTCATCCTTTTGAGCATTTACATATTTATACTTCCTTCAAGTGCTAAACACAATTGCAGAGGTCAGCTGACGGGTACCCGATGTCAAAATTAAAACACATTCAATCGCTTTTGTAGAGATTTGCGGCGATGACGGTTTTCTTGCCGCCGGTTATTTTTAAGGCGGAAAAATATTAGATTCATTTCAATTTTCCCCGCCAGGTAGAAGACTCCGGGTTGATTTTCTGATCACTAGATGATAATATGTTTGCTCACAAGCAGTAGCAAGTGAATAACAAGCAAATATTTATTCGAGTTGCACAAGAAAACCTGCAAAATATAATAAATAATTGAGAAAAAAGTTGAGTTTCCACGAGTTGCTTAACAAATATAGCAAGCGAAAAGATTTCATTATAAAATTTCATCACATAATGTCAGCTAAAAATCGCCCCGTCGGAATTGTGTTTAACCGACCGAATTTTCCGACGGGAGTACATCAGCTGTTCACCACCCGTCAAACCGTTACCTGCTGTCCGCTGAAATTCTATTTTGGGCATTAATTATAAACACACCACTATTTTTTTTGTAAAAATATATTTCATACTACAGCAAAAACCACTAAAGCAGCGTTTCAAACTTTGTAGAATTTTTTTTTGTTTTTTTAATTTCATCAAAACTTTCAACTTTTAACCAGAACGTTTAGAATTTTGGTGGGTATGCAGTTTTGTGGCTGTTTGAATTTTAGTACGAGAAAGTGCAAAGTTCAAATGACTACAAAATACCGTTGATTTTTAAATTTTTTTGTTTTTCGTTGATGGTGCTAGGCTTTTTCTTCCATACAAAAAATTCGGGCATGTGGGTAGCTTGTACGAATTAATAAAGTTTAGGTCAAGTATGCATCTCGATTCCTTTATCCTTTTACATACATACAATCGTTATAAGAAATTATAACACCCTTGGGCACCAGTGCGCGCGGCTATAAAAATTATTAAAACGAGGTAATTGAGTTACTTGAAAGAAAGTCAATAAAATTCGTGACCGCTGACAATCTATGGGCCTATGAACATTTGATTGGCTTTTTATTATTAACCTCACAATAAATGTATGCATGTATGTACACAAGTAGATATGTGTGTGAATTTAGTACACGCAAAAGTTAACCAAATCATATTCATTTGAACACATTTTCAGTTTCTTGTACGCCTAGTATAAGTACGTATGTAAGTATGTGTGCGTGTGTGTTTTAATCACACACAAATCCGCAAACAAGAGAGGCAACAAAGCGCTCACAAACTAATTGCAAATGCAATAGAGAAAATTATGAATAATGTATGTATGTATTTACTATAAATGATGTGGAAGAGAGAAAATAGTGACCATAAAAGAATTAATTTACGATTAAAAGCTGATGATTGAATAAACAGCAAAGCAAAAAGAAATATACATATCTACAAGTACGTACATACATATGCACATAGAATTTATGCATGCACACGAACATACATTTATATAGTTATGTAAGTGTGTATGTATGTATGTATGAAGCTGTGTAAATGCACTACCAATGAATGCACGCCGGTTGAGTCTGGTCATTGTGTGTTCCAAAAATAAACTGATAATATAGTAAAAATAATTGTGAATTAAATGAAAAAGCAGATGCAGGCAAAAACGCCAGCGAAAATTGGACGAGCGATAATAGCTACAGCAGTCATTCGGGTACCCACAATAAAAACAAAGGCTAGTAATTTGTAGGAAATGCAAGGAACAAAACAAACAATGTTGCTGAATTGAAGGCGGCCCAACAATTGCTTTACCACTGCGCACATGTGCACATAACGGTAGTATGGAATAGCATAAAGGAAATGAGATAGCTATAGAACGGACACACATATATGTATATACACATATGGCCAGTAAAATAGGTCCACATTCATGCGGAAAATGCAAGATTTTTAAACTAATAATAACAGATATTCAATTGTGTGCTGTTTTTATTTCATAGATGAATACAACAAATATAAATAATAATTCAAGGATATTTTTAAACGTAAACTAGTGACAATAGGAATAAAAAATAAATATTCATGCGGCCATTAAAATAGGTACGAAATAGAAATATTAGGTCCGAGTGTATTTCTGCCATGAAAAAGCTCCTCATAAAAATATCTGCCGTTCGGAATCGGCTTGAAACTGTAGGTCCCTCCATTTGTGGAACAACATCAAGACGCACACCACAAATAGGAGGAGGAGCTCGGCCAAACACCTAACAGAAGTGTACGCGCCAATTATTTATTTTTTTTATTTTTTTTTATATTTTCTTTGATATATTGTGCATTCAACAAGTGATTTTAATCGCGGATAGAAGCACGTGTTGTTAAAAAATAAAATGGAATCTTCGAACGCGTTTGAGAGGCATATTTTGTATTTTTTTTATAAAAGTGGAACTGCTGCTGCAGAAATAAACACTGTTCACGGGAGGATACCGTGAGTGTAAGGACTGCGCAAAAGTGGTTTTCAAAATTCCGAAGTGGTAACTGCGACGTGGAGGATGGCAGTCCATATGATAGCTCAGAGGTTCAATTCAGCGCATGGAAGAGTTCACAGGAACAGACTGGTTCAGTTGGGAAAGATTTCAAAGCTGGGGAATGGGTTACGCATAGACTTTCCGTCGCCAACCTTCAGCAAAGAGTGAATGTGTGTTCTCAGCTGCTGCAACGGCGTGAAAATGAAAGTTTTTTGAACCGTATCGTTACTGGTGATGAAAAATGGGTCCTTTACAATAATCCTGTTCGCGAACGCCAATGGTTAGATAAATATGAAACACCAGAATCGACCCCTAGAGATGGCTTTCACGCCA
Source organism: Anastrepha fraterculus (assembly GCA_037575425.1). Lineage (NCBI taxonomy): Eukaryota > Metazoa > Arthropoda > Insecta > Diptera > Tephritidae > Anastrepha > Anastrepha fraterculus. The sequence goes on along the minus strand of JAYXIM010012526.1, from coordinate 1,311 downwards.
AGAAGATTCTCCTGTCTATTTGGTGGGATATGACCGGTATTGTTTATTATGAACTTCTGGAACCAAACCAGACAATAACTGCTGATTATTATTCCCATCAGCTATGAAACCTGAATGAGGCACTTAACAAAAATCGACCGTCTTTAGTAAATAGACGCAAAGTTTTGTTTCACCACGACAACGCAAGACCTCATACCGCATGGCAAACATTAGGCAAGCTGAACGATTCGGATGGGAGCTAATGCCGCATCCACCATACTCTCCGGATAGATATGAGTAACAAAAACTACTCCTCAAAAGAAGCTATAAAAAGAGATATCGAAGCGGATTTTGACTCCAAGGACCAACAATTCTTTTGAGAAGGGAATTAAAAATTTGTCTAAACGTTGGAAAGACATTGTAAATAATGAAGGAAAATATATTATTGATTAATAAATACTTTAAACATCTTTTTTATTAATTTTAAAACCACCTTTAAAAAACGCACGAACTTATGGACTGACCTGATATTCATTTGATAGAACACTTTCTGCTATGTTAATTGTATATTTATTGAGTTATTTAATTTTTATTAGTTTTGAGGCTTAGAAATGGAATACCTAAGAGGCAAAAATCAACATTTTCGATACCCGCAGTTCTTTGCTTTTCATCGAGGGCAAAAAGTTGCCAAAGCAAGCCGGCACATTTACGACGTGTATGGAGAAGGTGTCCTGGGAGAGTATACAGCACGGAAATGTTTTGCAAAGTTCAAGAATCGCGACTTTGACATCGATGACATGTCCTGCAGTGAAAGGCCTTCTGAATTCGAATTCTTCATCCAAAGAAGATCATGATATGTGTTTGGTGGGACTACAAGAGCATGGTGCATTGGTAAATGCTCGGAAATAATGCCGCGATCAACAAGGAGCTCTATATTGCCCAGCTGCATCATGTGAATGAGGCTATTCGACTGAAAATACCTGATCCCTAACCGAAATGGTCAAACCATACTCCTTCACGACAACGTCAGGCCCCATGTTGCACAGGTTGTCAAAGTCACACTCCAAGAGCTCGGATTTGAGGTCCTTCAGCATCCGTCGTATTCTCCGAACCTTGCATTGACCGATTACCATCCTTTCCGGAGAGGTGGAGAGGTCCAACACCAAACCCAGAAAAACAACCCCATATCAGAATACCACCTCCGCCATGCTTAACCGTACCTTTGCCTTATCGATGATCTAAATGTTTATTTATTGGCAGGCGAACTCTTTTCATTCCGCCTGAGTATTTCAAGTTGAATTTTGATTCATCAGAAAAAAGTATGTGCTCCTG
>JAYXIM010012525.1:0-19868 GCA_037575425.1 Anastrepha fraterculus | reverse complement strand
GCCAGACGATTCAATATAAAAAAACATTTTATGTATGGTGGTGCGAAGCCCACTGGGGAATGCTAGTATTGAATAAAAACTTGTTTTCTTATTGTTATATAGATTTTTTTATTAAAACGAAATACAAATTTTTAGTTCAGTTCAAAAAGAAGTTTAAATTGTTTTTCTATGATGACCACGGGGTTGAGACAATTCGGAAGGTGTGGCCAACATCAGACCGTTAATCTGTTACTTCGTTGCCGTCTGAACAATGACTGATTCTACGAGCATAAGCATTCTTACGAAACGAGCGAGCACAATTCTTATGCTGAATATCCCATGACGTGGCAGCCAGAGTTGCGCTCTCAATTTTGCTTCGGATTGCCAAACCTTGTAATCTATGATATCATCCATGAGTTGAACAGATAGAAATGATAGTTTTTCCTTTTGTTATGTATGTTTCAGCAGTTAAAAGTTAATAATGTATTATTCAAAATATTATCGGAATTTCAGATCAGATATAAGCCCGGAGATCCGAAGATCAATTCCCAAGTTTTCTATCATCAATGTGCCCACAAAGATTGACTGTTTGGGGTAGTTTATGACATAGGCGGTATCATCGGACCTTATTTCCTCCGAAGTGTAAAAGGAGACATTTTTGCCGTCAGTGATCGTCGGTATAGTGAAGTTAGCTGACTGCCTGTGCTCACAGTTCGAAAACATCGATATATCCGATTTGCGATTCCAAAGGGACGACACCACATGCCGTAGCAACGCTGGAAGTTGTGAAGAAGAATAGCGTCATCTCTTGGTGACCATGATCATGCGAACTTTGGCGCTAAGGCAATTCCTTGGACCGCATTAACAAGCTAACTTCTTTAGGCGAGCTAGATACCTTGTCTCGTCATCACTGGCAGTCGGTTCAATTTTTAAAGAATGAACCGACTGCCAGTGATGACGAGACTGCCTCTTGAATGTCATAGTAAATATAGGTTAGGTTATGTAGTGCTGGCTGATCGGTAAAAAGATCTTACTTAGACCCCTAGGCTCTATTGTATTACCAGTGCTATGTATCTGGAGTCGAATATATCATTTTATAATATTCGTAATGCATGCCTTCGCGAATTTCAGACTTTTGTCAGCAATATCGTTGAAGGATAAAAATATGTTGATCCTAGGCAGAATTGTCGAGTTCTACTCTCTGGCAGTGGCAAAGTAGGTGTTCCAAAGTACCCCTAACATTCGCTTCCTTGCATGTGCGACACGCATGGCTCTGGACTAATCCCATTTTGATTGCGTGATGTGTGGTGAGATAGTGTCCCGCCAGTACTCCAACCAATATTTTGCAATCTTTCTTAGAGAGTAATGAAAGTGTGCAGTTTTGGTATTCAGCGTCCTTGGCATAATTTTGGCAGTTTTTTACGAGTAATGGGTATATGTTGTTGTTGTACTTACATACGGGGGGATGCTGCTGGGGCGACAGTCCTTGACCGGATATAAATCCGGGTCGTTTCGGTAACATATCGTCTGTTGTGCGCTTTTTGTTTTCTGTGTCGGAACAGCTAGCAATGGCAGCACTCAGATATGAATTAAGTCCATTGTACTACACTTGGATTCCCTTTAATTTTCTTTAAATCTACTCGATCTCCGAAGAAATCTGAGTAGATCTTGTGGTACCAAGATGGTGGCAGACGCACAGGAAGTGGTCCACCGTCTCATCCTCCTCTTCACAAGCTGGGCAGAGTACACTGTCTGAGAAGCCCAACCTTTCCACAGAAAGTGGCCCGTCATTAGTCCAACCAGCCGTCTGCACTCCCCTCTGCTTAATGACAGAAGGGTTTGCGACAGTCGATCGGACATGACAGATAACATTAGTTTAGTCCATCTGCATTCTCTCTCAGCCTGCCAAGCTCGCTTGGGGGTGGTAGTTACCCATTAGCTAACCGTGCCTGCGATGGCCGCAAAAGGGAGTGGCAAAGCGGGCTCTGGGCCAAAGAAGCTGGCCTCACAGCCCATCTTAGCTAACATTTTCATTTTCAGAGTTTGACCACGACTGAGCCTCTGACAGCACTGTGTCTCTTTTCAAGTACGACTCTTCATGGCATGGAATCAAGGGGCATGAAGATAATCGTTGGATCGACGTCCATGCCTTCTCTGTTTTCCAATGCCGCACAGGGGCCGTACCAGTTCCTATTGTGCTTCAGCCTGCAGATGGCCTTCAAGGCCTCTCCTTGGATGAAAGCATCAAGTGGTTTCAAACCAGTCATAGCATCTAATGCCGGGCCTGAAGTTGTCGGAAAAGCTCCGGTGCAACAGATGGCCACAGTGCGTTGTAGTCCCGATAAGGTCCTCCTGACTCCCACGAGAGAGAGTCTACTCATCCAGACCTCTGATGCGTAGGGGATAATAGGTCTTATCATAGCCGTGTAGATCCATAGGACCTTGCTAGGAGAAAGACACCACGTTTTCCCAAATACACCTTTGCCCTGCCAGAAAGCTGTCATTGCTTTGGATGTCTTTGTTTCAACGTGTGATTTCCATGGGAGCTTACTATCGAGGATTACTCCAAGATATTTAATTTTCTTGGATAGCTGGATTGTGACTCCTGTTAGCTTAGGCAGAACGAGTCCATCATCTGATGTGCTCAATCTCGGCAAGTGAATACCTGCCTTATCGCTCTCTCATTTCGTTCTATTCTTTTGTGTTCTGGTATCCAGGTAAATAGTGACCTGTCTATTTCCGCTGAGTTCACCTATTTTGGATCTGCATTGCTAAACACATCCCGAGTTGGTGCAAGAAGCCATAATTGCTTTAACAGACGCTTGACTATCAATGAAAATGCTTGTGTATCAAAATAAAGCCAGAATCAATCACTGTTGTTAATATTGTAATTCAAATCTATTTTGCTTTCCTCTTTAGCCTTTTACTCTTCAGAAATACACTTTTGATCTAACAGCTCTTTTTTATTATATATTCACATCTCTAACGCTCACTACTCGAAGCCCCTTCAGACTCCTGAAGTCGAAGATGCCCTTGGCCCAAGTTAATAGAGTTCTTACTACTGAAAGGATATTTAAAAAGCTTTCATTGTTAAGGCTCTCAAAACGCCATACTACTTAAAACAACTCGCTCATTTAGACGTAGACCCGCTAAGTTAATAAAATATTCTCAGTTAGAGCGAAACGGCAGCTAAACCCCTTATTGTTAGCTCATGGCCAATCATCCATCCCATCCTGCAATCCCGCTGAGTTACCAACATAGCATTGGAATGGAATTGTGGATGGCCGGGACTTTTTCCGAGCAAACATGCATTTCGCCAATTACTTTTAAGACCTATATAAAAGATTTAAAAAATAGGGAGAGGGTTAATTGCTCCTCTGCAAACTTCCAAAATTGCCTTACGATTACTAGCAGTTTGCCGAAGGAAAGAGATGTATCCCGTCCATTCTCAATACATCCGACCTAAAGACCATCCCGCACCAGTACCATTTCCAGGCTTGTAGCCTTCGGTGTAAATAGAGCATTTATAGCAAAGACTAGTGAAAGTATCTTTTTACTAGCTTGGATGTGAAAATGGCGCGAGATGGAATCTTTTTACACGCTTGGCTATCCCACAATATGACAACAAATGTGTCCTTCCGACCTTTCGCAAATTTTAGTTCAGTCTGAAACGCCTGAGATGGATGTATGTATGTACAGCTGCAGCCGTTCTCTGGTTTATTTTTAAATGGTATATGATGCTTACATGGCTGGGACTCCATTACTACAGACTTCTCAGTCTAGTACTTTTGCCAAGGATTTTCGGCCAAAGCAGATTTCTTTAGTCAATGAGTCAATGATGAATGAGCGGAGTCAAATGTCATTTAAACTCTGCCTGAAGAAAAGTTATTTCATGTTAGTTCAACAAGCGTGCACTGTGCGTAAGTGTAATCAAAATAGCAAAAGTACATAGCACCAATGATAACAACAACTCTGCAGAATCGCTAAATACAAAGATGAAATCGAACAGCAGTCAAGCCATCTTAACTACATACATTTGGGCGTATGAGTGTGTGCCGTCGTGCGATAAGTATTCACTGCGGATATAGGAAGATAAGAAAATGTAGGCGTACGAATCTGTTTACGCGTGATATCCTTCTGCATGCCTGCTGTGTTGGTTGCTTTTTTATTTGCTTGCGTACATGTAGATCTCTTCCTGTTTGTCACAGCGTGCAGATTAAAGAAAAGAACATATCAGTGAATTTATCTCGATTCTATTCGCTTAAAATATTATATTAACCGGATGTTAGTACTTAGGTTTGTATGCGTGGGGATTTTGCTATCGGGGATATCGTGTGAGTAACAATAACTCGAGAATTGACCGTCTGCTTGGACCCATGTGTTGCAAAGCTAGGTGTTTTAAATATGATTAGCACAAAGTTGAATAGTTAGAACATATTTTTGGCGTCTTCAAAACCTCCAACCCGTTTTTTGCCACTATGCGTTTTAGGTTCGAGTGTATAGTTCTTTACAGCAGGAAAATTCGATCGCATTTGGTCATTATTGTGATTCCATTGATGCACACTTGTTTAGGTAGACTTTTAAGCTTAAACTCTTCCCACATTTGTGATGTTTTTTGGAAATAAAAAAAATATTTTTAGAAATAAACTTTGTTTATAAAAAGTCCCTTTTTAGAGGTATTTTTAAATCAGTCCAGCTCACCTAAACCTTAATATTTTTTTGAAATATTTGAATATTTTGTTTACCGTTGTTTATACTCCGCTATGAATAACCCGCTATTTCGGTAGATGTCATTTTTGAAGCTGTTATGTTTTGATATTTGACAAGTAGAAACTACGCCATTAATAAAAATGGAACGACAGATGATGAGGATGATTAAAATTCACTATAAAAATGGTGAAAATTTGGAAGAGACGGTGCATAAAGCTCGAGCATTTTTGGGTTATCCTGAAGCACCTTGTTGGACCGCAATACAAAATTGTTGAAAAAATTCGAGCTGTTGGGACAAGTTAGTGATGTGAAGAATAAAACCCGTGCACGTCGCTCAAGAACAACCGAAAATATTGCTGTTGTGGCCGAAAGTGTTGAAAAAACCCAGGTGTGTCCATTCCTCGTCGTTCTTTGGAATTAGGCATTTCACAAACGTCATTATACCATAATTTGTATAAAGATTTGGGTCTTAAAGCTATAAAGTCCAGTTAACACATGAACTCAATCCGGCCGATCATCAACAGGGTCGTGTCTTTGCAGATTGGGTCGTTGAAATGCATGAAAGTGATCCGGAACTCCATCGAAAAATCATCTTGAGTGATGATGCCCATTTCCACCTCGGTTGCTTCGTCAACAAGAATCTGGGGCTCAGAAAATCCAAGAGTTATTGTTGAAAAGCATCTCTATCCTCAACGTGTGACTGCTTGGTGCGGGTTATGGTCCGGCGGAGTTATTGGATCTTACTTTTTCGAAAATAAAGCTGGAGCAACAGTTATGGTGAATGGATTGTGCTATCGAGAGATGATTAACGATTTTTTATGGCCGAAACCATTGATATTTTATCAAAATAACACCTCTTATTGGACAACCCTTTATTTTGGACATGCTCTTAAATTTTTTCGAGAATTGGTTTATATGTAGGCGTGAACATAAAAAGTAAACTGAAAAAACCAAATTGAGTAAAAATTAAAAAAAAAATTAATAATTTCGAGATTTATTCAATATTGAAAACTTTGGTATGGTACTTAAAAAAGTCAAATGGCCTCGCTTCTTTTTCAGCTTTTTATTTTTTGTACATTTTTTATTTATTTTTGTACATTTTTAGGATAAAATACTCTTCTTATTTTTATCATTTGGCCGACTCAGATTTTTTTATTACTTTTTTTTCATTAACGGCATAGTCTTACTTAGTTTTCTTGTTAAATATCGGTGATGTTTAGGATGGAAGGATGAAATTCAGGGTACTAAAAGCTTTTCACTTACATATATTGATGCTTTTTCATCTTTTTCTTCAAGAAATGTGCTGCCCTTGCATACCCCCATTTATTGATTTTTAATAAATCGATAGAATTATGCGTTGAAAGCCACATCCATCATACATATTTCCCAACAATCTACGACATCAAAGTTATCCAAATTTATAATCACGCCAAAGTTGTGTTTTGCTGTAAAGCATTACACAATCATAAAACCATGAATTCAAGGCTGGCGGGTCAACTGTCAATTTTCAAAGAATTTTATATATCTGCATTCAATGACAGACTTCAAATCGACACAGCTTATATGGACTTTTCTAGGGCTTTTGGCTAGTTTAACCACTCAATTTGCATCTGTAAACTGTAAAGTTTTGGGTTTCACTCCATTTTTTAAGTGCTTGCCGCAAGTGAATACTTTTTGTTGATAATGTTTTTCTTCTTCTTTCGTTGTCTCTTCTGGTGTCCCTCAAAATAGGTATTATGGGTCTATTACTCATCATCATATTTAGTAAAGATATATCAGAATGTTTTAAATGTTCAAAATTTCTTTTATATGCTGGCGATTTATCAGTTTTTGAATTAATTTCAAGCTTTTCTGACTTACACAACTCAGATGTCAATAACGTGGCGGCTTGGTGTGATAAAAATCTTCCTCACCTAACTTTCAGAAAATTGTATCATTTTCTAAGACTAAACAGGTATTTGCCACCTCATATTTAAATAAAGACTCGGGTTGCATCTTATGAATGAAGTTTCCTTTCTGGCAGTAATTTTTGATTAAAATTCCTAACTCTGAGCCATTTGAATTATATAATTTCGAAGTTATAGTGCATACTATGCTTGTACGATCTGAGTTCCATTATGCTATCTTTATATGGAGAGAGCAACACCTTTGCCATATTAAAATATTTAAATGAATTCAAATGAATCTTCTTTGTTTCGCTCGCAGATAGCTTACTTTTGTTTATCCGATTCTTGTGTATGTTGCAAGATGATAAATTTGAAGTCATTAGTGGTGAAATTGACTGCCACCTTTTTTTAGAACGCGATTATTTTCACATTATGAAAAAAGCCTGCAGAGTGAGGATTTATTTTTTCTGGAGCGGGTTAGAATGATGCTTCTTATACTCTAAAATCATACATGGAACAGTGAAAAAATGTAAAAAAATTCCAAAATTCCAGTATTTTTCACTGGATCGTTGTACGTATTTGAATTTAACTAGGAAAGTTATGGGAATCCCATTATGAAACTTTCAGAGATTACTGAGCATAGTCTTAGCCTATGGAAAAAGCTTAATGGGGGTGTTTCTTTTTAACAATTTTGAACAAAAAACAAAAAAAAAATAATAATATAATAATAACATTTTTAAAAAGAACCCAGGATATTTCACGATAAAAACTGCATACCAAAATTTCAACACTGAATATACCGAAAAAACATTAAATTAAAACAAAAAACTTGCAATTTACTTTTGAAACAAAAAATAAAATAAAAATGTCAAAAAAAAAATATTTTTTTTACTTAAAATATAAGAACATTGAAATAAAAAATTGAAAAACATTCTAAATAAAAACAATTTTTTTTCAAAACAAAACAAATTTTAAATAATGTTTTATCCTAAAAAATATATATATTTATAAAACTCTCAAAAGAACCACATCTATTTGACTTTAAAAAGTTCCATACTACAATTTCCAGCATTGAATATATCGCACAATTTTACATTTTTTTTTAATTATTGTTTGTTCTCCAACAATTTTGAACGTAAAAACATTTTTGTTTCAATAAAATTTCAACAAAATAAACAAACTTTTTCAAAAAAATTATAAATAATAAATAAAATTTTCAACATTGAATAAGTCCCGAATTATGAAACTTTTTTTATTATATTATATCTTAGAAAAATAAAAAAAACCTGACAGGGTGTTTTCTAAAAATTTTGAGTAACAAAATAAATTTCTTCCAAAAAACTATTTTCAAATTATATTTTGTCCTAAAAATAAAAAACGAATTGTTAAAATATTAAAAACAATCAAATATAATATACTTTAAAAAGTTCCGTACTAAAATTTTCAGCATTGAATAAATCCCGAATTTTGAATTTGTTTATTATATTTTATTTTAATAGTGACACAGTGTTTTCTAAAAATTTTGAAGAACAAATTAATTTTTTTCCAAAAAAAAATTTTTCTAATTATATCTTATGCTAAAAAAATAAAAAAGGATGGCAGGATGTTTTCTAAAAATTAAAAAGAAATTTTTTTTTCTAAAAAAGAATTGTTAATTATATTTTATGCTAAGAAATAAAAAACGAATTATAAAAATATTAAAAAGAATCAAACATAATATGCTTTAAAAAAACCCTTACTACAATTTTGAACACTCTCAAAATTTTTAATTTTTTTTTTCGAAGTGTTTTCAGTTTACTTTATATTATACCAAACCAGACAAACTGCCGCTCAAATGCTTTAATGATTGAAGGTGTAACTGATCGATACGTTGGAGAGAGTATTTCTTTTTTTCGTATAATTTTCTTAATGAATGGCACCTTAGAGCTAAGTGTATATGGTAGAGAAATTCGCTAGAGTTTCACTAAAATAGAAATCTTGCCCAACAATTAAATTTTCGCGTAGAGCAATTCAAGGAAATATTTACTGTAGAGCTAGAATCAAAATAGAGACATCTCAACATTCTGGAACGTGTACTTTAGCAACAAGCTGTATATATGCAAAAATGATATATACGGTAGATAACTGTAACCTATCTCGAAATGTTGCCATTGCTTGATTTATTGATCAATGTTAAGAAGGTAAAACGTGTAGCTCTTGAGCCGAACAAAAAAAGAATTTGGATTAAAACTTAATTCCAACATCACGGCATTAGGGGCAATCTCCTACTAGACGATCTTAAATTGGTCAACCGATGATGAGTAATACTTAGCTGGAAATAGATTCACAAATGCACGAATACAGTGGAAATCTTGCTTAGATTTAGACTATCTTTGTTGTTTAAAAATTGCTAATAATTTGTTCCAGCTCAGGACAACAAAGTCAGCTAAATAGACTAAACTGAAATTTTGCTATTTCACCACATTTACTCAGCAGACTGCTTTCTAGACTCTCTCTGTACCATAGCTAGACTCGCAAAAATGCGCCACTCTGCACGCTAAGCCGTTGAACATGAATTTGATTGGGAAGTTAAGAAAGTTAATTTGGAAGCTCAGAAAAATAAATCCAGTCGTTTTATAGTCACAACAAAGAGTATAAGATTCGTATTCAATATTATCAAATCCACGATGTACAGAATGCAGAGACCGTTTACTGGCATTACTGGTAACGAGCATCAGCTGATGTGCTGACGTAACCGGGGTTATGACAGCGGCTTGTTTACGAAAAATTTGCGTTGTGTTGGTGATATAAGAAAAAATCAACGCAGCCATTGGTGATGTTACTCGCTGCCGTCTGAGCAACGGCTGATTGGACGAGGTTGCGAAATGAGACCCGGTGACTTGGCAACCGAAGTTACTCTCACGAATTTGCTTCGAATGGCCAAACCTGGTAATCCATCATTTTTTGCATCAAATTTTTGACGCTCAGGAGAAAGTGGCCTATTGATTCCACTGGTTACAATTGACTTCACTTTAATTTCTGTTCGCCATTTCCGCGTTGAGAAAACGTTGCGCGTTGTGCAAATATACGAGTATACTCACGATTAGTGATTTACCCGCTCTATCTGAACTCGGATGTGTTGCTGGTACTTTAAGGTGCTTACTTATAATCTAGAATTTTAGATGAATTAGAGAATTAATACCCCGTGCATATGCACTTAATGCTCAATGATTGGAATTGAAGGGAATTTATATTCAACTTACAGACATTTAAATAACGATATCAATTGACGAGCCTCTTTGCGATTTGTGCTGTTTAAGAGCATAGCTGCTGATGGCACGCTGACATAACATTGTTGTTACACAATTGTTTCCTGGAATAAGCCACGCAGGATATGCACGAATCGGTAGTCAATAAAAAAAGAAATAATAAGTATTTAGAAGGTTTTCCGGGAGAAGTGGGATGTGTAGGTGTAGGTGTATTGGTTGGTTCGTTGGGTTTTATTTATTTTGTATTCTTTTGAATACTAAGTGGCACGAAAAAACGATGCCTTCAAATGAATAAAAGAACAGTTGAACAAAGTGAATGGAAGGTGGCATAGAATCGACGAAGCAGAAATTAACAACAACAAAAAAATTATCATAATGTATTATAATAATAACAACAACAAAAATAATGCAAAACCTACACTCAACAGCGATAAGAGCAGCAAATGGTACGAATTGTAATTAAAGTAAGACCCGGTGTCGAAAGCAATCCAATACGGAAGCCAAAAGCGTGCTAACGTCGGAACACAAATAGGTGGTGGAGACGGGAAGCAATAGAATGGGCCGTGGCGACAAGAGTATCAGCAATTGGTGAATTATTGCAAATTGAAGATGATTGTCTACAAAAACAACAATAACTCAGAATCATTAATATAGCACGACTACTACCAACGCGAAATGAATAACAGTAGAGCGGATGCCCTCCTACTCGCATACTTGGACATGAAGTAAATGGTTGTGGGTGCTCCAAACTGCCGAAAGGTTTGTCCCAATACCAAGCAAAGCCAAGAAAATTCGCAAACAAAAAGTGAATAGAAAAAACAAAAACAAAACAAAAAATTACTTATCGTGTTGCTCCCATACCTAAAACTATATGCATGCATTAAGTTACATACATACCTACTGATACATATGCACGTATATTTGTTGGTATACTTGTGTGAGTTTATCATTGATTCACATGGTGGCGTACTTAATTGAAATCGATTAGCTAAGAGAAAAATACGTTCGTTTCGCACAAGTATTGTACAAAACCTGCATGTTGGCTGACTTTTGTTTGTGATATACCTACACATACATACATATAATACATATGCTTGAGGCCATGAATCACGTACACATATATGTAAGTACATAGTATATACATAAGTACATATGGTATGCATGTATGCATGAATGTATGATATTTGGCGGAAGAAGTCATACTGACCCGCGAGGGACTCGAATTGTACTAGTTGCAAATCCACCAATTGGAGATGTATGCTACTTTCTTCTACTATACTATATGTATGTATATAAGAATGCTTCAGAATGATATTTGGCGGAAGAAGCCCACTGGTCCGAGAGGGACTCGAATTGTACTAGTTACAAAGCGCCCAATTGGAGATGTATGCTACTTTCTTCTACTATACTATATGTTTATAAGAATGCTCCAGAATGATATTTGGTGGAAGAAGTCTACTGGTCCAAGAGAAACTCGAACAGTACTAGTTGCAAAGTGACCAATTGGAGATGTATGCTAATTTCTTCTACTATATGTATATAAGAATGCTCCGAATGATATTTGGTGGAAGAAGTCGACTGGTCCAAGAGGGGCTCGAATTGTACTAGTTGCAAAGTTACCAATTGGAGATTCATGCTATTTTCTTGTACTATATGTATATAAAAGTGCTCCAGAATGATATTTGGTGGAAGAAGTGTACTGGTCCAAGAGGGACTCGAATTGTACTAGTTGCAAAGTGACCCATTAGAGGTGTATGCTATTTTCTTGTACTATATGTATATAAAAGTGCTCCAGAATGATATTTGGTGGAAGAAGTGTACTGATCCAAGAGGGACTCGAATTGTACTAGTTGCAAAGTGACCAATTGGATTTGTATGCTATTTTCTTGTACTATATGTATATAAAAGTGCTCCAAAATGATATTTGGTGGAAGAAGCCCACTGGTCCGAGAGGTACTCGAACTGTACTAGTTACAAAGTGACCAATTGGAGGTGTATGCTATTTTCTTGTATTATATGTATATAAAAGTGCTCCAAAATGATATTTGGTGGAAGAATCCACTGGCCCAAGAGGGACTGGAACAGTACTAGTTACAAAGTGACCTAGAGGTGTATGCTATTTTCTTGTACTATATGTATACAAAACACTCCAGAATGATATTCGCTGGAAGAAGCCCACTGGTCCGAGAGGGACTCGAATTGTACTAGTTACAAAGTGACCAATTGGAGGTGTATGCTGAAAATGGTGAAAATTAACGAAAAAAAAAATCCCCAGAGTGACTGAGTATGTGCAAGTTTGACTGCAGGGATGCACCTATACGATTCGCAGATATGGCAATTATAATAGCAATTGCATGTTTGCATGTATGTATGTATGTATGCACGTACAACTTTATAGGCGTGCACTCGAATTCAATCGAAATTTCACTAGAATGAATCAGCGTTGGGGAATTTTCATTTATCGCATCTAAAATGTGTGCAAATGTATTCTCAGAAAAAGATTTCTAAATTTATGAAGAAAAGGAACTATGGCTTTGATAACATTCGGTGATCTCTGATATTGTCTACATGAACTTTGGTTTTTATTTGCATTTTTTTTTTCATTTAGGTAGGAAAATTTGTAGGAGAAGTTATTACGCACGAGGTGGAGCGACAGCAACATACACATGTATGTATATATTTCTACAGCATACAGCAGAGCAGTCAGCGCTAGTGGCGTAAGCATCCAGGTGTCTTTGCAAGTAGTATCTTTCGCAGCAGACGTTCATTCGGCATAAGTCATCATTAGAAAGGGTAGAGGAAATTATACTTAGAACGCATATGTAGCATATTCGAAAATGACTTCACCATACTATGAAATGACAGTTCAAAGATATCAGGGTTTTTCCAACGATACCATCGACATTTGAAGGCAGACGACTCGTTGAAAAGTGTTAGCTAGGAGCGTCGTAAAAAAAAACAAAAAAATAAACGCGCTAAGAAAGTTTTATGTGGCATTTCTATTGAATTATGTTCGAAAATATTTGTGAATGTATGTATGAATGTATGTAATGGGTAGTAGTTTAGTATAAAAAATACTAAGAATATTTTGCTCTAGAATTATTCGATTTGACGGTCATTGCGACAGTGCCTGCATCTGAAAGCCTAAACATTGCCATTTTTGTTACGACCACTTTGAGTGTGAACGAACCAATACATGGCCAGCTTATAGGTATGCATGGATCTTCAAACAAGCTATAATGACGTATGGCGAACGACGAATAGAAAACACAGCAGTTGATATACAAATAAATATATTCATTTATAAATTTCGTTATAAAAATTATTGGAATTACTGTATTTGAAAACAGACGGCAAATAACTAGAAGTACAAAACGAAAATATAAAAAAATTGCAACTTATACGAGTATGAATCAAAACTTACGAATCGAAGCTTAAATTATATCGAAATGTGCAAAATTTTATCATAAATGACTTAAATTTGGGTTTTTCCAGTTCAGCTTTCGTTGCTCGAAAAGTTTTTTTCAAGAAAGGTTTCTTATTTAATAACTTATACCTGTATACTAGGCCGGGTCGATTTGTGGGGAGGCAAAAAAATCGCCCATTGCTCTGTGAAAATCATATTCTAGGGATCAAAATAAGAAACTTTGCCGAAGGAACCATACCTCTAAAACGAATTCTGATGTCCCCCAATTTGGGTCGAACTTTTTAGTTTCTTTTCTCATGTAAAGGCCAAAAATGGTGATATTTTGAAATGATTGTATGGGGAACCCCCCATGGGAGTTCCAGGGCGTGTGCCACTGGCATGTGTGGATCGGCCGTCCAAAGTTAGTGGGGGTCGGTCATACATTTGGACTCGATTGGAGCACTCTAAATGGGTCAAAGTGGGATTTGGATTGGGAAGGCAATGCTGTGTGTTTTCTGAGATCGGCGAGGTATGATTTGGTAAGAGCTATTAAACCCAGGTGAAACAGTTGACGGTGCACGCTACCAACGACAATTGACTGATTTGAACAGCGCTATACACCGAAAACGTCCAGAATGTGCCGATCGGCGTCACAAAGTAATTTTTCTTGATGACAATGCACCGCCACATCGAACAAGAGCGACCCGGGAAGTGCATGCGGCTTACTCACCAGACTTGGCGCCTTGCGATTATCATTTGTTTTCATCGATGGGCCACGCACTCTCCGAGCAGCGCTTCAATTCTCACGAAGAAGCCAAAAAATGGCTCGATGATTGGTTTGCGACCAAAGACGGCCAATTTTTTTGGCGCGGCATCCACAAATTGGCTGAGAGATGGGAAAAATGTATCGCTAGCGATGGCTATTATTTTGAAGATTAAATTTGTAACCATTTTTTGTTAATAAACGTTTGAAATTGAAAAAAAATCTCATTTCATAGGTATACACCTACACTCACTTGGGACATTTGACCTTTTTGAAATTGTAAGAAACAGGCTTTGCGGATAAAACTCTCATGTCTACTCTGAGGTGGCAACACCCGCCGCAGGTAGGACCCGAGTTCCTATTCTTGTTAAGAAGAACTTTTCTAATTTTCTAATGCCTCAGTATAAAGACAAGAATATATTACGGCAATTTTTTTTTTTTTGGCGGTGAAGTTGGGTTAAAATGCCTTCCCACCATATAGTAATCGTCGCTACTACGTGTGTGGTGATTCCACTAAAAATATACCTCCTCTTCTCTTTGATTTTTCCCTTTACCCCGGGACTGCTTCCGCATTGCTTCGAGGTAGAGGGCTAAGACGGCGTCCTAAGAAGGACACTTACTTACTCACCATGCGTCCAGGGTCGTTGGGAGTTGGAAAGAATACCCACCTGACTAGTACCAAAATATATGGTACATGAGAGCCAATATCTTCCTCTCGTTAGCACACAAGTCGTGGTAGAAGAGTCAAAACGCAACTCCAATTCCTACCATTCACTATGGGGCTCAAAGAACACCAACACTTATTGATTTTATAGTTTATCAAGTGCCTTATTGATTTTTGAAATATTCCACTTGGAAGTGAATACACTTCTGCATTTGATTGAACTAATTTGCAAAGCACTTTTGCCACTCGGAAGTGGATACCTCCAAAACGAGCTGTTTAAAGGCTTCAACAAACACTTCAGTCGTTGACCTCACATTTTTTTTGATGTTCGAGAAGAGAACGAAATCAATAAGCTGTTAAATCAGAGCTGTAAAGCGGATGACCTCTTAATTGGATATTTTGAGTGCTCAAAAACTCTCCTGTGTGAGAGGATGCTAGAGAGCTCGCATTGCCTTGGTGAAATATGATTCGTTCTCGGCACATGGTTTTCCTTAATCCAACAAATGATTGTATACCACTCAGAATTTACTATTTTAAGTTTCTCTAGTGGCACAGTTCCTACATGATCAGATTTTCCGGAAATACAGCCGCCCATTTGCTTTGGGGTCCTCCTTTTGTGAACAACTTTTGTTGGATTAAGCTCGTCCTGGAACACCCATACTGTCGATTGCCGTTTTGTTTTCGGCTCATATGCATAGATCTAAGATTCATCACCTATTACGATATTGAATGTATGCCGATCTCACTAATGCCCAAGATGCCTCTTATGAGACTTTACAAGACGATCTTACGTCACCAATAGAGTCTGGTACATCAACCGTTTTTGGACGGTCTTCACGAAATTCATATTGCGAGGATCGGCGGCCATGCTGGGGCTCGTTGCACTACAGTGGGGCTAAGTTTGGTGCTTCAGCGCCAAAAGTCGAAGCAAGTTAAGTAATGCATACATTAGGCCGGGTCGATTTGTGGGGAGGCAAAAAAAATCGCCCATTGCTCTGTGAAAATCATATTCTAGGGATCAAAATAAGAAACTTTGCCGAAGGAACCATACCTCTAAAACGAGTTCTGATGTCCCCCAATTTGGGTCGAACTTTTAGTGTCTTTTGTGGGGAGGCAAAAAAATCGCCCATTGCTCTGGGAAAACCATATTCTAGGGATCAAAATAAGAAACTTTGCCGAAGGAACCATACCTCTAAAACGAATTCTGATGTCCCCCAATTTGGGTCGAACTTTTTAGTTTATTTTCTCGTGTTATTGTGATATTTTGAAATGATTGTATGAGGAACCCTCCAGGGGAGTTCCAGGGGCTGTGCCACTGGCATGGGTGGATCGGCCGTCCAAAGTTAGTGGGGGTCGGTCATACATTTGGACTCGATTGGAGCACTCTAAATGGGTCAAAGTGGGATTTTTCGTTCGACCCAAATTGGGGGACATCAGAATTCGTTTTAGAGGTATGGTTCCTTCGGCAAAGTTTCTTATTTTGATCCCTAGAATACGATTTTCACAGAGCAATGAGCGATTTTTAAATCGACCCGCCCTAGCATACATACATAATTGGCTCTTACAGCCTTTTCAGATGTTTGGCCGAGCTCCTCCTCCTATTTATGGCGTGCGTCTTGTTGTTGCTCCAGGCGTTAGATATTTTTATTTAGGTTTGCCAATGCCTGCCGAAGGGCGACCGCTATTAGAAAACACTTTTTTTATCATTTTGGTGTTTCACGCACGGAAATTTTAGCCTAAGCACTTGCGAATGGTAGTCACGCACTAACCCATTCAGCTACCGCCACAATTCACTCTTCGATAATCCATGTCGAAAGCCGTAACAAATCATCACACGAAAATTTTCAAAAATTAATTCCATACTTTGAGCGAAATGAATTTTTCAACTCACTAAAAAAGAACAAGTAAATTCGTAGGTGAAATCTTCATTTTTAAGTTTATGCTAAAAAATATCAAAATGCTTTTCGCTAAAATTATCGAATTACAGGCAACTCTCGTAATAATAAATAATAATAATTGGCGCTTACACCCAATGTTGTTCTTTCGCAATTGGTGGGCCCTACAGTTTTCTGCCACCTCTGAATGGTAGATGGTTTTTTATAAGGGATACGCGGAAATACTTTTAAAGGCATGCCATTGCCTGCCGAGGAGCGACCGCTAATAGAAAAACTGTTTCTACCAACTGGTGTTTCGTACAAGGGGTTTCGCATCAGGTCACTACCGATTGGTAGTAGCGCACCAACCTATTCTGCAACGGCGGCCATACACCACACAGCCATTTGAAATGCTTGGCGGTCTCGATGATGGCGCACTCTGAATGTGTTGCAACGCTTGCAATTCATTGAATTTTATTATAAAAATGCGTGTTCTGTTAAGAAAGTTTAAGATCCACTTCTTTACCGAAAAATCGTGTTCAGCGACGAAGCTTATTTTTGGATCAATGGGTACGTAAAAAAGCAGAATTGTCGATTTTGAAGTGAAGATCAGCCAGAAGAATTGCAAGAGCTACCAATGTATCCAGAAAAGGTCAAAGTTTGGTGCGGTTTATGGGCTGGAGGTATCATTGGACCGTACTTCTTCAAAGATGAATGATATCCAACTTTTTTTGGCCCAAAATGCAAGAGCTGAACTTGCATGTCATGTGGTTTCAGCAAGACGGTGCCACATGCCACACAGCACGCGTAACAATGGACTTGTTGAGAGGCGAGTTCGGTGAACATTTTATTTCACGTTCGGGACCTGTCAATTGACTACCCAGAGCGTGCGATAATACGCCTTTAGATTATTTTTTGTGGGGATATGTTAAAGTTCATGTCTATTCAGACAAGCCTGCTTCAATTAACGCATTGGAAGACAACATTAAAGCATTTATATATGAGATACCGGCCGAAACATTGGAAAGAGTATGCCAAAATTGGACTAAGCGGATGGACCATTTGAAGCGCAGTCGCGGTCAACATTTGCATGAAATAATATTCAAACATTAAATTATATGGACTGTACTATCGATTTAAATAAAAATTTCACGCAGTTTTCTGAATTTTACGTGTTTTTTGAAAAACTTTCCTATAGCTCTTGAAAAATCACTCCTTTTGTAACATTCCATAATGATGGTAAGGAAGTTGTTTACATTCTTGCATTCCTTCCCGGACTCATCTACACTCTATGAAAACCAATCAAGTATGAGCGAATTTCACCATACAAAAGTCGGCCTGCACATTGACGACCAAAGTCTTAGATTTTTGATTTTACACAGACGCTCTGTGAGATCGTCTGTGTAGACATGAAAACGATGAAAGTGTCCGGGATGCGCAGAAATACTGGGTGGTGCAATTGACCTGTAGGCATGTGCGCATAAAATCCAACTAACTGTAATTGCACGAAGCATCTAAGAAGCTCATGAACACGAAAGCCATGTATCTACTAAGAGATGCACCGGGGGTGGTGGCCGGGACACTTCCGGCACTTCAGTAATTCAGAAGTATGTACTCGACGCCAACCATTTCCGGTCCTACACATCGTACCCATAAACCGCACTGTCACTTACTTATTGCAATTAATGCTTTTTCATTGGATTTTCCAACACATCGCGCACATTGAGTAAGTTGAGCAAGTTGATTTCCCATCGATTACAGTGGATATGGCGTCAGTGGCGGCCGAGAGCATGAGCAAGAGCAGAAGCGTGAACGATTTAGTAGTTATTGCACTCAAAGCAACAGAATATAAATAATTGCAAACAAGTGTATACGTGTGGAGATGTGCTTGTGTTGGTGCTGAGTAAGCTGCTACGACGATTGCACTACTCTATGCAGCACTAGTTCAAGTTATTAGCAGGAAATTTGTTGTTGGTTTTGTGTTTTATTTTAGCAGTAGTTCCATATGACTTTCGTCCCAAATGCAGCTCTACGCACACAATATAACAGTGGGCCACACTTAGGGGTGTGGTTGAAATAGCTACTTAAAATTTGCCGAAAGCACTTAAGTGCGTCTCAAGTTTCCCAAGAAAGAATTTTCCTGAACGCATCCGCTTCTCTTCTGCGAGTGCATATACATATATGTATGTACTTAGCTATGCTTGCGACCGCAAGTTGTTATTTAAGTTTTGCATTGCATAGTTTATTTCCTCGAGAGCAACAAGGGAATATGAGGAATGAACCCTTTTAGTAGCTGCATTGCAATACAGTAAGGCGAGATTATCCTGTACGCTCCTCTACGCTGCGTCTTGAGTGCTCGCAATATTTATGGCAATCTAGTGGAAAAGCCGCTCTACCTACTAAAGATATTTACTTGTATTAAAAGTTCAGCTGCATTGCGGTAGTTGAAAAAGCGTTTTACCCTTTTAGCAGTGTCTGCCTAATAACTATTTATCTTTCTCTCTTCCCTTATCGCCATTTGGTATACACATTTGTATGCCGGAATGTATTTGCTTATTGGTAACAAATTTAACAGCCAAACTCTCAATTGCTTTAGTTACAAGAGCCAATATTGGCGCAAGTTCTTCAAATATCCACATGTGCTTCCTTATGTCAAACGAGTGCTAATAGGCAGGCTAACAAATCTGAATTGATAATAAAGGGTGGTTAAATTTCAAGGGCCGATGTTGAATGTGAACCAAACCTAAATGTCAACGACACCGTTAGACTTCTTTCTTTGGGGTTATTTGAAAGAAAAGGTGTACGTCGATAAGCCAGCAACAATTCAAGAGCTAAAGGATGAGATAATTCGGCACATTAACGGTATAGAACCTCAATTATGCCTCAGCGTCATCCAAAATTTGGAGGCCATTCGGCCGATATTTTCTTCCATACGCAATTGAGCTATATCAATATTAATATAATAAAGAAAAATAATAATAATTTCCTAAAAAATTGTATTTTATTCAAAATCAACACCGGCCCTTGAAACTTAACCACCCTTTGGAGAAGGAACTATTTGCATTTGGTAGTCTTTGGAGGCTATTTGGCCGATATTTTGTTCCATACGTAATTGAGTCATACCAATATTATCATAATAAAGAGAAATGACAATAATTTCCTAAAAAAATGTATTCTATTCAAAATCAGTATCGGCCCTTGAAACTTAACCACCCTTTATTAAATTCAAATTACGAAAGATTCGCTTGATTTTAGATAAGTTAGATTAGATGTTTGCCCTCTAAGGCGTAGGTTTAATTTGGATGGTGTCTTTTGCCATACTAAGTTGCTACTAAGCG
>JAYXIM010012521.1:0-20145 GCA_037575425.1 Anastrepha fraterculus | reverse complement strand
CACCACGGGTACGAAACGCTTATTGATAGAAAAGCTTTTTCTAAATCTCCGCGTGTATTTCTACCATGAAAAAGCTCTTCATAGAAATCATTTGCCGTTCGACAGCAGCGTTAAACTGTAGGTACCCTCCATTTGTGTATTCTTGGTGTACGTTTTTGCGCGAGTTCCTACTCGTTGCACTGTGATGTCACGAATGAATGTTCGGCCCTTTGCTCCTTAATGGATTAATAGGACTATATACACAGATACATCAATATGCACTTATGTATGCTCGTACGCACCTAGTTATGCCTGATAATGAAGTTCAGCGTGGCGTATACGTTACATCGCATTTTAACGATTGACTCGCTGAGCATACCAGCATCCAATAACAGCCCCACAGCAACAACAACTTCTCGCCACCTTTAGTTCATTGCTTAGCTTCATTACATTACATGGCATGATTTCTAGTGTTTGCATCCCTCACTTTGCACACCCCACGCCTGCTATTCTCTGTGAGTTTCCACACGAAATGCATAGAATAATCTTATTGTGGTATTTTACTGGTTGATGGGGTTATTCAATGCCATTTAATTTTAATTTTTAAAGGAATTATTTTGTAGTAGAAATTTAATATTATAACATTATTTGCATACAAATTAAATTACTGAAATATAAAAAATTATATAAAAATTCGCCATTGTTTTAATATCGATTCCGGAAACTTTTTTGCTCGTTTATCGAAATCAATTTCACAAACTCTAAAGCATTAAAGCGACCACTCCGAACGGAAAAATAGTTGAAATACACTCGGAGGCTTGTCATTGCCTTCCAAGGGGCGACCGGCATTAGAAAATTTGTTTTCTATCATTTGATGTGCATGCACGGAGATTCGAGCCTACGCACCACTAGTCGTTACAGCTGTCGCATAGATTAATAAACACGTGCAATTTAAAATATTTTCATCTATTTGAAAATAATGTAAATAAAGACAAAGTGAGTGGCAGTTGATGGAGAGTACTTTGAAAGTGATGACATAACTTTTGAGGAATAAACTTGTAATTTGAATATTGTGGAAACTTTTTGATCAAGGTGGTGTATTAAATTAAAAATAAAATAAAAAAAATATGTCTCCAATTTTTTTGTCATGGAACAAATTTAGGGGTAGCATCAATTTATTATCACCAACATTTAGTTTCGCTTCCCTCTTGGTATGGAGGCTGTAGCTGTACCACTCCCAACCTATAAAGCTATCAACCCTTTTAAAATGAAACGCTACAAAAAGAATTTGCCCAAAATAGGACAAAGGTGCGGCCAAAAATGCTACTTTATCGTTGGAGGAAAAACATCTGAATGTTAGTACCATTGATCACAGACCACTGCCCCCTAGATCGATATGCTCGAAGATTAAGTGTACCTCATGAGGACAGAAAGCTTCTTTCTCACTGTCCTGCGTGACATGTCACCAGGCTTAGATGCTTTCGCACGTCGTGAATGATATTGATGATCGTGAAGAGGATGCTATTCAATTTAATTAGACTTTGATGTTTCTTACACTAGTTTACTTTCAAAAATTTACTTATAAGACTCTCGTCCCAAGGTCTTAGGTTAGTATCTACATATCTATCTCATAGTCTGTAAGCATCCTGCTTGTTGATTAATAAATAAATAAATAAGTGTCAGCCATATCAATGGGTTTTCCCTTAAAACAAAATGCTTTAACGAGGAGTAGCACGTAAACTGCTACTGCAGTATCAACCTGGTTTAAAGGAGTTGGTTTAAGGGGTCATGGGTAGTTAGAGTTTTCAAAAAATTAGAGTCTTTTTTGTGAATTTTCTTAAGGTATAATATCTTAAAAATATTGTGTGAAAATTTGAAGTGAATCCGACAAATACTTTCCGAGTTATTCAACAATTAACAAAGGGCGCTCCGGAGTGTTCGAGAGCAACTAGCCAGCACCAGCTGCAAGCAACCGACTTCTCGGGTTTTATTGTTATGAATGTTCATTTTGATCTAGGCAACAGCAAGTCGATATTTTGGAAGCTGCTATGATGGGCTGAAGAACTATTATATGACGCATGAAAAGCTGCAGTTTTATTAAATCATCCTTTATTAAAGCAATGAAAAAATAAGTTTAATTTATCCTTTCACTGAGATTTCATTTTTATTTGACACTCAATCGAAGAGTAGTCATTTTAATTCTCACTTCAGCGCTAAGGAAATGATATGCAGGCGTGATTTGATTGACGCAATCAAGCCAATAATGCGCGCCAAAGTCTCGTGATAAACGTGCTAAGACGCGAAATCTAAAGGAAGGAAAAGAAAATTATAAATAAATTGAATCGCTGTTGACGTCGATGACGAGGACGATGACAAACAAACGACAGCAATAATTCCATATGCAGAGCTATGGCAGCGGCTCAGCGGTTATGCTGTGCCCCAACTCATCAAAGTGAAATAAGAAAAGAAGCAAAAAGAAGCAGGCCAAAAAACAAAAAAAAAAAGACGAAGAAAACGCAGATTGGGGCTGACATATTAGACAGGGCAAACAAAATACTTAAAAGCTTTAACACAAGTTATTCCTGGCAAGGCGATAAAACAGGAGTAAGCTGCTTGTTGGTTAACGTTGATAATGGAGTGGGAAGAAAATATGCATTAAAGATTTTATTTTTATTTTTTGTTTTAGTAAGACGGAAGTATTTGTCGACCGTGGGTGTTGTTCATTTTGGCAATTTAAACGCACAATAAACACAAGGTAGCGCAAAATTAATCATCCTATAGGCAGATTTATAATTTTTGCAAATGGTGTCATACGTCAATCATATTTGACATTTGTGAATTAGACAACTGCAAATACAAACAGACAAACAATGGAGCGCGTAGAGGCCAAAATAAAGATTTCTATAACTCAATATAAGTATTTTTATCTAATAAAAGATTTATTCAGAAACAAAATTGGATGATTAATTTTGCGCTACATTGTATAAGTTGCTGTAACGCGCTACCTAAAAAAAATTAATTAAACCTCTTTCTTAGAACTTCTTTAACTTACAGATTTTATAAAAAAGGACAATTGCGATGATAAGATCCGTATTTAGACGCTGTCAGGGAGCCGACAACTACCGTCCAAAACGACGTTACATAGACGAACAGATGGACAATATGAGATTGGTCAGCTCTCTTGGTGAGTATTACACAGCGTGGAGGCTATTTAAATTCTATCATTTTTTAAAATCAATGAAAGAAGCCTAAATCAGTAAAGTTTGCATTCGCAAGGCGACACCAAGGGCACGTATGCCTTTCGAAGTGAGGAAGGCGACACCGTTACCATCAATGGTTCTCATTATAGAGCAGAGTTAACCGACTTTCTGGCGCCACTATTGGACAACATATTGATATATCGGTGAAAGAAATGGCGTTCCATGCCGCTTGAAGCTTAAAGTAATGGCAGAGAAATTTAACAAGTGACTCATCTCATGGCGGGAATTCAGTGATTGGCCGCCGCTATTATGGGAGCGCACGTCAAGCCCTTAAGGGGATCCGGTGGTCTAGAAATTTCAAAAAATATTTTTTTTTGTCGATATTTCGAAAGTAGGCAGGTAGGGTAAACGGTTGAAGTGCTGGTCTGACACTCCTCAAGTAGCACTAAAGCGCCGTTTTGATACCATTATGTGACCTCCAAGAGGCAGATATCTACAGCCAACCAGAGCTGTTGATATAATGGAGTAGATTGATTGGATTTGGGTTGGCGCACTGCCCAAGACTGTCGAAGAAAGGAGCACCCAGTGACCTTAGTCATCTAGCTGCCAAGCCCGGACATTTACAGAGAAAGTGCTCTACAGTCTCCTTCTCTGAAAGGTCCCCACAGCTTCTGCAATGGGAGTTAAATGGTAACCCTAGCTTTTCCGCGTGTGTGCCGATAGTCCAGTGACCGGTAAAGACAGCTACGAGTTTGGAAATTGAATGGCGAGGAGTCCAAAGGACTTTCTGAGTCCTTCGTATATCGTATGGGGTCAAAGGGTTTCCGCAATGAAGAAATTGAGCTCCATCTTTTCTGCGCTTTACTGAGAAATAATTTGTGCAATTCTCCTGTAACAACAGTCAGGGGGATGCCGATGACCGGGTAGGAGGTCTCTGAGGCCAATTCAGCCCCCTTCCTGGCATGCTCATCAGATATTTCATTTCCCTCGATGTTTCTATGTCCTAGAACGCAGATCAGAGAAATGTTACCTGTACATCCAATAGATTTGATCTCCTCCTTACAGGGGTTTACTAATTTTGTTCTGCACCATGGCGTCGTCAGAGCCTTAATCGCGGGTTGACTATCGGAGAAAATGTTTATATCTCCCCCGCTTCCGCGTTTCCTAAATAATTTGCATACCTGCAGGATCACAAAGCCTTCTGGTTGAAAAACACTAGCAGTCTTCGGCAGTATGAAGGAGATAGATAAATTGGCTGATTTAGAGAAAACCCCTGCTCCGACTCCCGATTCCATCTAGGAACCATCAGTGAAGACAGAGGTGCAAGCATCGGTACAAATTTTCCACTCGATCTAATCCTGCCTATTTGGAAAGATTGTCCCAGTACGACTCTCAAACTCTAATTTGCGGATAAAGAGATCTGTTCGAAGTTCGGAGAAATACGGTGTTAACTGCCCAAAAATGCTACCATGTCCCTTGAGATTTTGCCTCCTGAGGCCAATCTCCTTTAACTTGATTGCACTTTGAGCTGTAATGGAAATAACGGAAAAATCGGTGGGAAGCAAGTGCAAAAGGACATTCAGGGCAGCACTGGCGCAAGTTTTACATGCTCCGGTGATGCCAATGCATGCAGTTTTTTGCACTCTCCCGAGTTTAGTGTTATTATAGCCCTTCCGAAGAGTTTCCCACCAAACTAGGCATCCATACGTTAAAATTGGCAGAACCACTGTGTTGTACATCCACAGAACGACCTGCGAGTTGAGTCCCAATTTTTTGCCGAACATAGATTTCCAGGAGTAGAAGGCTATACTGGCCTTCTTAGCCCGATTTTCAGTGTGTAGCTTCCAATGAATTTGGAGTCAAATATCACTCCAAGATACCTAACTTCCGATGAGAGCGGGAGAACGTGGTTGTTAAATATGGGAAGTCGAAAGGGTGGAGGTTTATATTTTCGGGTAAATAGCACCAGCTCCGTTTTGTCAGAGTTGACTCGGAAGTCACAAGTGGCAGCACAACGACTGAGTACGGCCAGTGACCTTTCCAAAATCTCAGCCATGACTGAAGGAAACGGTCCCGATACCATCAGGGCCAAGTCAACGGCGTATGCTACTGCCTTAACCCCACCCTTGTTTATCATTATTAAAAAATTCGTCAATAGCAACTCGCCAAAGTGGGAGCGAAAGGACACCACCCTGCGGCGACCGCCTGTGAACGAATCTAGTGACTTTAACCCCTCTTGCGACCGCAACTACTTCCCTGCAGCTAAGTAGGGAAGAGATCCAGAGGCCACCTCTAGTCATTCGAAAGTATAGTATCTTAAGAATCTACTATGAAATTTTCATGCAGAAACTCCCAATATTATGTCTTCTACAGCCCATTAACTAGGTAGAGAGCGGTCCGCGCGCTCCTGTACCTCAAAAATACATGTATCGTCCCTGAGGTTTTGAAGCTGGACATTCCCGAACGGTAGTCACGTACCAGCCCATTGGTGCATAAAAAACCATTTGTCGTTTGGAGTCAGTTTAAAACTGAATTCCACTCCATTTGTGGAACAA
Source organism: Anastrepha fraterculus (assembly GCA_037575425.1). Taxonomy (NCBI): domain Eukaryota; kingdom Metazoa; phylum Arthropoda; class Insecta; order Diptera; family Tephritidae; genus Anastrepha; species Anastrepha fraterculus. The sequence goes on along the minus strand of JAYXIM010012521.1, from coordinate 14,411 downwards.
AAAATGCTACCAACAAAGTGTGTAAGCGTCAATTTGATATACTTATATTATAATATGCACTAACTATTTTATGCTTGGCTTCAAACTGGTGTGAAATGGATACAGGGCCTGATAGTTTTTCGTTTTTTTCCGGAAGGAAAATTTTGGAATTGCCCATTAAAAGTTGGCCATTGACCAACACTGGAAAAAAGGAAAGTTGCCAATGAAGCTGTGGGCTTCGGGTTACTAGAAAACATGTTAGGCGTAGACACGCTCGTGACATGTCTATGATAAACTTCCATGGATGGGTGGCAGGCGACCCCCAGCTAGAACACTCACCCCACATATGATGTGGGCACAAACACATACATACAAATACATATATGTACCTATGATAGCTACTCGTACGTTTATCCTCACCCTCGCATGAATAAAATATGATTGAACCAAATTGGTTGTCCCACATGCTCGGATCAAATTCCAAACGCAACAACATATGGCTCAACACAGACGTCCCAATTTCCTTTTGAATGAAGCTCATATTTATTATTGCCTGTGTGTGTGTGAGTGCGTGCGTGCAGATGTTTGTTGTAATACTTGCTCTACAGCATGAAACGAGTATTGACACTTTCAGAAAATGTCAAGTAAAAATTGTTAACAAGTCAACGACAACGATGCGGTAGTTAAGCTCTTCTCTTTCCACTCTACAAATTATCTGACATTTTTGTCGTTCACCCCACACCATCCAACGGGCGGGCGACAAGCAAACCACGCCGTGCACAAAGTGGCAAGAAGGGAGTTAAAGCAATGTGCCTGCCTGACGAGACTGCGGCCGTAGCAAGTCGAAGAAAAACATTTGTAAAAAATTCCGGGAAAGCGCGCGCGTAAACTAAAAGGAGCAATCGTCAAAGTTTAAGAGGATTCTTTGCGCGCGCATAGCGCAAGCAGCTTGTTGCAGCAGCTTGTGTACGACTTTAAGTCCTTTTCGGCATCGGCATGAGTCGCCTTTGTTCTCAGTCAAGTGCGGAGCCTCTTGAAAACTTTCGACAAGAGAAAATGGGTTGCTGCTGCAGCGCTCAACTTATCAATATGCCAGGCAAATGGCGAATAACGAGGTGAAGAGCTGACAGACAGACAGGTATTAAAAATGAAATATTTATATTAATAAAAATGTGTTGGAAAGCAAATGTTTCAGAGCGTAAAAAGGGCTGTTATTTTAAATAGTAAAAACGAACATCCTTCAACAAGTTGTTAGCTCCACACAAATAAGGAAATGATGCTCTGGAATAAGGCAAAGTTAAAGCTTTCGTGAATTCAGTGAATTCGTGAAATTCAAAGAATTGCGTAATTGTAAGAAGGTGCATTAATAATACTGAGTTTCCCACTAAGCGATGAGAGAGCCAGCTGTTGCTGTAGGCTTAGGAAACAGACAATTTCGACCAGAGGGAAAGGTGTGAGTTTAAGTGGGCATATGTGGAGGTGGTTCGTGTTACTCGGGGTGCCATATGTTATATCTAAGTAAAGGGTTTTCCAATAAGAGGTGTTAGGTGCTAAGCAGGAGAGATGATTCGCGATTTATTATGGCCGGAATTGGATGGTATAGATCTGGACAACTTTTATTTTCAACAAGACGGCGCTACGTGCCACACAAGCAACGAAACCATTGATCTTTTACGGGAAAAGTTTCCGGACCGTGTTATCTCTCGAAGAGGTGATCACATTTGGCCAGCGAGATCTTGTGATTTAACACCTTGCTAGGTCTACCCCAAAAGCCCAGGGTCGGTTCAAGACCTCAAAGATGGAATTCGGAATTCGTGAGGCTATCGAGGTCATAGAGCAGCCACTTTGCAATTCGGTTATGGAAAATTTCATGAAAAGGATATTGTCCTGTAAGCGTGGTCGTGGTGGTTATTTGCCTGATGTTAGTTTCCACTATTAACGGCATACCTTCCTCTTTATAATGAAATAAACATCCGATCATTTATATTAAAAAAAAACATTTTTCTTTGAATATCAAAATAACACCTTTTATTGGAAAACCCTTTATATTCTTTATAAGCAGCAGTTTAACTTGCTAAAATATGAATTCAGAACGTAACTGTGCAAGTATAGCGCGGATCTCACGAGGGAACATCAGCTATTCTTCTGTGATGTTTGGTGGTCGGACTCCGATTCATGAAGGTGTTAAGGTTTTCGTGCTTTACCGACTCAAACTTTAACTTGAGCAATGCCAGTACGAATAGGAGGAATACAGACCAACCCTAGTGCTAGGTGATAGACAACAAGTAGTGGGGTTGAATAATCTAGCCTTCTTTTCACGGACCACAAGTAGTAGGGTTCTTAGTCGGGTGAAAACAGAATCATTCGGATAGGTAGAACAAATGATTGTGGGAATGTTCCAATAAGTGAGACTCTGTTTTAAAGAGAGATTAAAAACCTCGACCCGTGAATACTCGAGCTAATGGTGTTCCTTTAGGATGTTGAAAACGCTAGTCTGTATGCTACTACAAATATTTCCTCGGGTTGTTTCTATTTGGAGATGATTCTAGAACAAGCTTTGTCAAAAATGACTGCCAACATCGTCCCAATCGCTGATCATCTTCAACTGAATATCTCCGATGCTTCCTGATTTACTTGTTTATCCGAAAATATCTTAAGCTTTTCCTATAATCGAAAGTGTGAGTCTTGCTTTTATCTTACAGATATTTTTACGAGATGTTTTTTCATCGCGGAGATATAAAAGGGGCGCAAAATTAATCATCGGTTTGTTTTGAATAACTTTTTTAATAAATAAAATAAAACGATTTTGAGTGATGGAAATCTTTATTTTGACCATCAAGTGTTCCATTATTTGTCAGTATAGGGTGATTCATTTTGCGCCACCTTGTATCATACTTGAAGGTTTGCTATTGCATGACGAAGAGTGACCGTCAGGCGAAACCCATTTCAACTTGAAGGAAATTGCCAAGCAGAATTGTTGAATATGAAGTGACTCTGACCCTGAAAATTTTCATGAAGTGCAATTTAAGCCAACTGAACTTACATTGCGGTCAGCAATTTAATCAAACTTCCCATACTTTTTCGGAGAAATCGACTGCACTGTAATGGGCAGAGCGACAGAAAAAAGTTTCTGACTGGGGCTACAACAAATAGAAAAGTTTTAAAAAGAAACCATCAAATTTGAGTGAATTAAAATCATTGAGCCCAGCAAAAATGTAAGCGATCCCCACGTAAATTCTACAGTTAGTGATGGACAATTTTGTGCTAAAATGACACACTTGCGTCACTCACCTGCTTTGGCTGTTCTCCGCTGCAATGGCGAGCGCTAGTCCAAATGGGCAGATCAAAAATTATAGGGTTGGACTTCTACAAATAACGAAAGTTGCTGTGGATTTGGATTTTCTGCTTCCATTCGAAAAAATCATAGAAGGTTTTATGCTCTGTGAGACTGTAATGAGTGAAATAACGTGATTTTGCTATCGAAGACCGGCCTAGGCTATGCTAAGTACCACGGTGGAACCAACTCGGTTTTATTTATTATAAATTATAAGCGATTAGTGCAACTACCACAGAAGCTCAGTATTGAATGCAGCTCAATGCTCAGAACACACAGGGGAAAGTAATCATCTGCATGGCAACCCTCGCAACGCTGCTGTCGTAAAAGGAGTGAAGGCATACTTCAAAACATTGAATCAGGATGTCATTGGCCAGACAGTGAAACCATTAAGAATGAAAGTGTCCAATTGAAAACTATTACAAATTTCACAAAATGGTTTAAAAAAATCAATTTTAAACTATTCAATTGAAAGTCAAACCGAAAAGTCAAAGTTTGTGGATATGAACGATATTTCTAAAGTGAATTGCATTCAAATAAAATTGATCATTATTTTTATCTCATGGCTTTCAGACGGTTTCGCAGCACGAAATCTAATAAAAACACATAGAAAGCACTGCAAAAACCCCGTTAGAGTTACACTGTTTACACAATTGCAAGAAAAAAGCACAACCCACAACGCTACTAATAAGCATTGCTCTAAAAACCAACAATAATCATTTGTTTCAGCACCACCCAAATGCATCTTTCAAACCATTTTTAAATTTTCTGTGATAAATTTAACAGAAAAAAGCGCATGGGAAACGACAACATGGCACATAGAACACACAAAAAAAAAAACTGTTGCTAGCTGGTGACTGAAACGGATGTGTGTAAGTCAGGAGCATAAAAAATCGCTTAAATTGAAGAAGGAAGGAGAAGTAATAAAAAATCGCTTGGGCGTCGAATTTCATTGATGCGACGGACGAGAATTTCCAATTAATTTTGATTGCTGCTGTGGTTTTGGATAACAAATGACGATAATGATGATGGCGATGGTCAGCCGAAACGTTGGGGAAAAAAGAGTTTTAGGAATGCTTAGACGAGAAAAGCGTTAGAACGTTGACACTGGAGCGTATTTAAAAAAACACATTTATGTCACCAAAAATTATAGGCGGCACTTTTATACCACCAATTATAAGTACAATGTGCGTCAAATTGCGATGCTGGGTATGTCAATCCTGAAACCACGCGATTTCGAACTTTTTCCGGGACTAGTCGATTCCAGTCACGGCATTGTTGAGTACATCCTTTCTACATCAGAAGCAATAAGTAAAAATTTCATTACAAAAATCCCGCTTTATTTGCAGTATTGGTCTGGTTGAATTTAACTTCGCTCGATAGCAGAGTTAAAATAATGAAAATTAACTATGAAAATGGACAATAAGTAAATGTTATTAGGTGCGGAACTAAGTTCTCGCTGTTTCTCAATAGATGCCGCCAGCAGTGTGTGCTAATCGATTCTAACATAACCTAAACGTCATAAACCAAGCTTAGACATATGGTTAACAAACTGCTTCAACACATTAGTAATTTTTTTTGGTATCACAAACTTTTGGTTTTGTGAAAATGTCTGATTTTGTGCCGAATAATCGTCATTTGCGGGAAGTGTTGATTTTCCTCTTTCCTCCTCGAAAAAAACGGCGGCTGAAGCGCATCTAGCGCTACAAAAAGTTTATGGAGATGCTGCTTTAAGTGGAACAACTTGCCGAGATTGGTTCCGACGCTTTAAAGACGGTTATTTTAATGTTGACGACCGTCCGCGTGAAGGAAGGCCAAAAACCTTCGAAGACGCTGAATTGGAGGCATTGCTCAGTTGAAGATCCGTGTCAAATGCAAGAAGAGCTTGCTTCAGTATTGGGAGTTACCCGCCAATCCATTACCAAGCGAGTGCGTGCTTTGGTAATGATCAGAAACAGGGGACTTGGTTTCCATATGAGTTAAAACCAAGGGATGTTGAACGTCGTTTTTTCGCCTGTGAACAATTGCTCCAGCGGCAAAAACGGAAGAGTTTGCTTCATCGCATCGTGACGGGTGATGAAAAATGGATTCATTACAGCAATCCAAATAAAAGAAAGTATTCATATGAAGACATCAGAAAATGGCTTGATCCGTGGATAGCCTCAAAAGATGAACAGTTTTACTGCGACGGTATACGAGATCTACCAGAAAGATGGGAAAAAGTAGTAGCCAGCGATGGGCAATACTTTCAATGATTGATTTGTAACCTTTTTTTCAGAATAAATTTAACAAATACATTTCGTAAAATACGTACCTAATAGTTGCGGTCAACATAATCATTTTCTGAGGCAGCTAAAAATGAATAAAAAAATAACTTTGGTCGTCAACAGTCAGCAGTGTTGAAAAACATCCGAATTTGTCAATGTCTGGAAGATCGCAACAATGGGCACTAGCCGGAACGACCACATGGCAAAGCTCTAGGCGTCGAAATCTTACAAGGTGCAACTGGTGCAAGTATTTAAGCTGACGGAGCATTCACTCAACTTATTCAAGAACCATCCGCTGGTTTTTATGAACAAATTAGAAACTATTTTCTTTTATCTGGAGGCGTCAACCGCAAAATTACCGCATTTGAATTTCTGAAAATCCTAGAGCGATTGTTAAGAAATTTTTACATGCTCAACGTGGCACGGTTTGAAGCCCTATGTGGTATGGAATAGCCGAAACAGTCAATGGATTACGAGATGGAGGGATGTTAACAACTAAATTTGGGATTTATTGCGAACCAAATTCCCCGGACGCATAACTTGACGAAACATAGTTGGTTAGTTGGTCGTCCCGTTCATGTGACCATTGGATTATTTTTTGTGGGACTATGTTAAAGATAGAATCTACCCGGAGCCAATCGAATCAATTGCGGCAATAAACTCAAAATTCGTGACGTGATAAGCGAAATAGACCCGTCATTTTGTGAAAAAGTTTTTGAAAATTTTTATGAAATAAGTGACATATGCCCAATATTATTTTTCATTTATAATTGCCAAGCTTAACTCCTTCTAATATAATACAAATTTGAATTATTTTCATCTAAATTCTTTGTTTTATTTCGTTTGGAAGTGCAAAGTTTTTGTTGAAAAACATAAATGCCAAAGTGACCGGGACAAACAGGAGTCCAGGTAAAACAAGCATGTATTTACCGATCGAATTCTCATTGTAACGAGACTTAAATTATACTCATCAATATTATCAATTTTGAAAATAAATTTGTTTGTAGAGGTAAGCGTAAAATTAAATTTCGGGAAGATGCTTATATGTATAATTACTTCGCACAGAAAGCTCTGATTTGCAAGATTTTTTTGCATTTTAAAGCTTAGCTATCCGAGAAGCTTAATTTTAACAAATGCTAAAATGTGGCCAAACTTTCGTCAATTATTCCTCTTACACCAAAAACAAATCGATCGATTGACTTACTTCTTCTATGCAGTTGAACTTTTAATGCTGTTCGTTCGTTCCGCATCAATAAAATTATTTTCTAATATAAACTAAGGTTTTTAAAAAGTAGTGACACTGTTTCACAAACAAAGCTATTTTTGTGGGTGCTCGTTGTGTGCCAAATGTGCCGAGGTGCCTTCAACGGGAATAGGCAAAGCAAAGATGAGAAAATGTGCGCTCACGTATCTGCTCATTTGTTTTGTTGCTTATTGCTTTTTCGTTTTTTGCGCTGCCACGCAATATTGTTTTTCTATTTCTATTATTTTGATGGCAAAAATTTACCAAAAAGTTCTGCCTGCTAGTTTATTGTTGTGTTGCTACTAATAAACACATTTCACCGCATTAAAAAGCAATAAATCGTGGCCGTTCTTTCATTCCAAAAGTTCGATTCCATTTTCTTTTACTTGTTTCGGTTTCAGTAACAAGTTTTAATTAGGAGCGATAGGCTGTTAGCCTGGGTCCCTGTTCGCACGATGGGGTCGCCATATTAGATTTAGCCGGTGGGAGCAGCGATAAGTGGGTCAGCCGCTTGCTACAAGACAGACTCTATTTTCGGCAAAATACTTTTTCAAAGGTGGCACTTTCTCGCCTTGTCGGTGATGGATTTGATTCGTAGTTTTTATAAGATTGTACAAAGCCCACGGCTGAACCTACTACCTCTGTATTCACCTCACGGTACTTGTCCGGAAGTGCTTATTTATTAGGAAAAACTTATTTGCAGCTAACCTCCATATCTGAAGGCAACTATGACTATCTACTCTCTTTCCAGAGCTCTAAATGCAATGGGTTTTTTAGCCTGAGTGTTTTTGGAGCCACCAAATTTCTTGGTGCTCCTTGGCTCGATCTATTAAAATTTCAATTTCACAATCATTCTAAGCGCTGGAAACAGTGTAGATACTACAAGGCATTACATTACCCAATATAACTTTTAAATTATCTCAACCCTCTCGAAATGCCACCACATAATCTAATTACTAATTTAGTAGCTCGTGCAATACAACAAGCTCTTGGAAAATGGTAGTTAACAGAAAAAGATAGCTGAGAATGTGAATTTAAACACCTCTACAGTTCAGAACGTAAGACTATGAAAATAGAGTGTTTATCAAAGGACGCGAAGACACTCAAATCAAATTTTTATTGAAGCAGCAAAAGACAGATATTGGGAAAATCAACAAAGGCCAAACCATAAGAGCACCAGCGTCGACAAAAGAAGTTCCGCTGATACTCCAAAAGTCTTCTTGTAATCCAGAAACTATAAGAAAAATTCTGTAATGTCGATTTTGATGGAAGAGACTGCTTGAAATGCGCGAAACACAAAATACAGAGTGTAGTTAATAATGCCGAAACTTTTTGGAATTACGTAATTTTTAGTGAGAAAAGCGAATATATTTTGGTTTCAATGCAGAGACGTTTATCTGGCGCCAACCTAATCCAGAGCTGCAGCCGAAGAACCTTCGAGAAACTGAAAGTGGAGTTCAAATTATGGTTTGGGGCTGTATGTCATCAGCAGGAGTCAGAAAATTAGCTTTCATGCAGGGAACTATGGATAAAACCACCTACTTAAATTTACTGGAAAATATTTTAATGCAAAGGGCTCAAAAGTGGGGTATTGGGGATATTTCGATTGTATCTAGCCGAAGACACCGAATACGCAAATTAAATATTGTGCAATCATGGCTTATCGGGAACTATCCCCATGAGGTTGAAACGCCAGCGCAATCGCTCTTTCTTAAGGGGATCCGGAAATTTGGGGTATTTTTTTACAGTAAAAATATGAAAAAGGTATTAAATTTTTTATGCTTCTTATTTAACTTCTTTTATATACAAAAATGAAAAAAAAAAATTAATTTTAAAAGTGGCGCTGAAGTTGACCCTGCCGTAAAATTAGACCATTTGCCCAATTTGCCTCTTATATTTATCTGAAACACAAGTGTCAAATATGACTAAAATATAAGGTTATTAATTATGCGCCACCTTTGTACAAAATGCTACATTATTATTTTTATAGCTCGTTGAATTTTGGTAATAAAGTGCAAGTTTCGGCGACCGCCGTTCCGAATGAGTTGGTGCCTGTCTACCAACAGGTTGAACTAAATTATGTTTTTCATTTCATTTATTCACTAGACCTTGGTTATCTTAACGAAGTTATGTAGATACTATTTGTAGAATTCATTTATTTACTTTTTCATTAATTTCATACGAGAATGAGTAGCAGCGAAGCATGGCCAGGTGTGCTAGTTTAATTATAAAATAACTGAAAGAATTCCAATGCTTACTCAAATTCACACAATCAGAAAAGCAAAACGAACGGCGAATAAGAGTAAAACAAATAGCAACAATTAACCAGAGATGACTAAAATAACCTAGATTTTCTTTTGAAAAGTTAACTTCTTACTACTCAACATATTTGTATATTTTTAACAATATCCTTACCGAAATTAAAAAAAAAGCAGTACAGTGTTTTCAAGGCATTCAAGCTGGCGAAATTGAAGTGAGAAGCTGCCAACGTACATCACATTTTGTTATTATAGTATGGGCTCGGCACTTAAAAGGCATACAGTCGGGCTTACCGAAAGCTATCCCAACTGATGATGTGATGGTAGAATTGCACCCGCAAATATGGTATGCTTTCATTTCGTCTCAAGCTGCGAGATTTGGTTACCCTAAGCATTATATTTGTCGCCATTTCCTCTCAAGCAACCGGATTTTGGCTTCTCTGGTCAACATGTGTGCACCCCCACTATTTAAGTTGTGTGCTGTCTTCGAAAATATTCTTTGGTTCAACATCCTACAAACACATAATTAATATATAAAGGCGTTTCAAGTCAAGACGCACCAGCATATTTCGCTATATTTTTGGATAAAAACTTGATTTTGCATATCCAAAAGGAAGTGGCATGTGGCTGGTGACTAGCTTGAAGTAAAAATTAAACTTATGCCCCCTTTTAATACAGGCTTGATGTGAAAAGTTAAGCTCATCCCTAGCTTATGACACCTTCTGACTTATACCATTGGTTAGAGCCGCGGGTGCAGATTTTTAAGCAAAGCCGTAGCAGTAAAACCAGTTCCGACATTTGGCAAATTCAATATTTTAATAACTTTAGAGCCAAGATGAATTAAATTTAATTTTCAGGCTCAAATAAATTCTTAATTTTAGTTTAAATTCTTACCATAGTATGTATGCATGCCTTCAATAAAGAACTTTCATGGAGCACTTACCTGTAAGAAAAGGAAAACTCATAAGTAAATATAATATATAAAGAAAAATTTAACATAAATATGCATAACAATAAAATTTAATCGCAAATAAATCAATTTTATCGCAATCAATTATAAGAATTGTTTTGAAAGCAAATCAATTTCCCAGTAGTTGATGGCTTCTCGTTGCTCATGGCGCTTATGGCGCCGCCGAGAAAAGTAACAAACCAGACGTCGGGTGCAAGTGGTGAGAGAGGGAGTCTGTCAAAACTATCAAGAAAATAATTTCACAGCAATATTTGACCAACTTATGCCAGAACGTTTCACTACGCTTCAAATGTACTTAACCATACATGTTAATAAGTGTGTTTAAGTGGCATTACTCCCTCCGCTCTATGCTTCCGTTGTACACTACTACACTCACTATTATACCCTGCAGGGAAAAGTCAAACTAGCTCAAGATTTTAGCTTAGATACTGGTAATTGTTAAAAGAAATCGTTTGTCATTGACTCGAATAATATCAGTGGAAAAATGATCAATTTGTCGGCAAATTAGTTGATTTCTTTTGGATAAAGAAATTTAAGACTCGTGTACAAATATGAGTAAGTAAATACTGTGAAATATTTTTATTTGAAAAGCACTCTATCCAAGTCTATCAAATAAAGTCAACAATTAGTAACCCTTTGTACTCGAGGAGCCATTAAAAATGTGTCTTCTAACTCGACAGCTCCGCTGTGGAGATAATACAAATAGTTCAAAGTTCACAACGTAGAACAAAAAAAAAAATCATAACAACTTCATCTAAAGAATGGGCAAGAAAAACATTGGTCGGACGAAAATCGCTGTAACATAAAATTTGTATAAGCTATCAAAAAAATGTATGCTTTATTTTCTTCTTGATTAACGTAGTACAAACAAAATTCAGCAATTTAGATTTGACTACTCTTATTAGGCGATGGACATCAGTTTTTCTAACAGAGCGGCAGATCTCTGTCAAATCATTTTAAACGGCTGCTGATTTTTAATTTTTGTTTTTGTTTTTAGCAATTTTCTTTCAACAATTGCTTAATATTTTCCAATGGGTCGCCATTGTAAACAGTTTGGTGGGTTCTCCTCTTCTTGTACAATATTTACCCGGTGGGTTTTCATCCAGTTCATGGCAAGACGATGCTAAATCGAGCCAGAACAGAACTGATGTTGTTTTATGAATGGCAGCAAACACTCTTTCATATAAATTTCTTGATTTATATTACCCGTGGTAATGAACGTTTTGCTTTTCGTACTACACTGGCAGATGGCTTGGCAAACCAAACATTTTTTTGGGTTGTTCTTGAGGTGGTTGAACATTTCTGAACTGAAATGCTCCTAATTAGTGACCAGCACCGTTTTACTACCACTATCTCGTGTGATGATGATGTTGTTATTGTTTTTTTTTTTTTTTTTGTTTTTTTTTTTTGTTTTTGTTTCCAAATCAGATCCATTTAGTGAGGTCCAAGTATAGCAGCAAATCCTTTATCTCGATGTCTGAGATCTCCTTAATTTGCTGTAGGAAAGGCTTACCGAAAGATCGGAGCTGTGCCCTGGCTAGTCCCGGACATTCACATAAATAGTGGAAAAGACTTTCCTTCGCCCCTTCCGCTTGACAGCTTCTACAGATAGGATTGAAGGGTAGATTGAGTCTAGCTGCATGATCCCCTACTTTCCAATGTCCTGTAAGGGTTGCAGTGATACGTGAAATGTTTGGCCGAGAATATCCTAGCAGGTCGTTCGTCCTTTGGATTTTGTATGACGGCCATGTGTTTTTTGTTGTAATACATGTAGGTATTTGCTTCCATCTTCTTTCGGCTAAAGCATGATAGTATGAAGCAATGGATGCTTTTAGTCTGTTCAGTGGGGTGGAGACTGCCACCGCCTCTGCTATGTCTAGTGTCGAACCCTTTCTTTCTAGCTAATCCGCTATCTCATTGCCCCGTATGTTCCTATGACCGGGAACCCATATCAGAGTAATTTCAAGCCAATGGCTGAGCAGTTTCAGCTCCTCTCTACACTGTAGGACAAGTTTGGATGAAATGTAGTGGGAGTCTAAGGCTTTAATAGCTGCTTGACTGTCTGAGAAGATAGCTAGTGGCATAATCAGGAAGACGAATTGATTGAGATAGGTTGAGTGGCTCCGAATGGAAGCTACAGTTCATCTTAGAACCATCGGTATAAATTTCGATATCGTGCCTTCCAATCACCTCTCCTTTGCTCCACTCGGCTCTCGGTGGAAAGCGTACCGTAAAGCCTTTCTTGAAGTTGAGGTCGGGGACTATGTAGTCTGATACGTTTTTGAGCAGCGGGGGTCCCTGTAGGAGGATCTTACTGTGACCGTACGACCTTGTTGTCCAGCTTCCTAAGTCTCTGAGTCTTTCCGCGCTGCAAGTAGCTATTGTTTTAATGTGTAAATCTAATGGCAATAGATGTGTTAGACATTGAGCGCTTCAGTAGGACTGGTGCTAAGCGCTCCTGTAGTTAAGATACACGCTGTTCTTTGTATCTTGTTCAGTTTAGTTTTGTCGTATTTCCTTTCTGTTGCAGGCCACCAAACAAGTGCCGCATATGTTAGTATTGGCCTTACAATGGCTGTGTAGGACCAGTTGGATAATTTTGGTTGGAGACCCCATTTTTTTCCCAACATTCTCTTACAGGTGTAAAGTGCTATATTCGCTTACTTTACGTTGGACTTCCAGCTGAGTTTGGGGTCCAGGATAACTCCTAGGTATTTTGCCTGTTTGGTTAGCGTAAGGCTGACGCCGTTTAGTTTTGGGAGATTTAAGTTTGGCACCTTGGTTTTCTTGGTGAATAGCATCAGTTCAGTTTTTCTCGGGTTTACACTTAAACCACAGTCCGTGGCCCAATTGCTGAGTAATACCAGAGCTCCTTCCATAATTTCACTGATTGTGGTTGGAAACATTCCTGAAACAAAGAGCACTATGTCGTCCGCGTACGCCACCACTTTAATTCCCTTTCGGTTAAATTTGGTGAGGATGTTGTTGGTGACTAGTAACCACAGCAAAGGGGATAAGACTCCTCCCTGAGGGGTTCCCCTGTTGACAGAGCGTTTTATCGTGCTGCTGCCTACCTCACCGATGATTATTCTAGTTTTGAGCATGTTCTCTATCCATTCGTTGAGACCTATGTCTATGCCTAACATGTTAAGAGCCTCAATTATAGATCTTGTGGTAACACTGTTGAAGGCCCCCTCTATGTCGAGAAAAGCGACTAGTGAGTATTGCTTGTATTCTATGCTGCTCTCAATCGCACTTACAACCTTATGAAGAGCTGTCTCTGTGGATTTTCCTTTGAGATAGGCATGTTGAGATGGTGAAATCGTTGTGTCTGTAATCTTTTCCCTGAGATATACATCCAACAATCGCGCGAGAGTTTTGAGGATGAAGGAGGATAGGCTGATGGGTCTGAAATCTTTCGCTGTATCATGACCGCGTCTACCAGCTTTGCGGATAAAGACCACCTTAACCCTCCTCCAGCTTTTTAGTAAGTGCCTTAGCATAAGGCTTTTCCTGAAAAAGACCTCCAGCGCTGGAATCGTCGTTTCTCGAGTGTTCCACAGCGTGGCTGGGAATATCCCATCTGGACCGGCTGCCTTATATGGTTCAAAGTTTTTTATCGCCCATAATATTCTATCTTGGGATACGATGTGGTTGATTATAATGGGTGATAGTTTGGATGTTTGAACACTGTCAGTATTGTTCTCAATATATTCTGCGTTGCCTGGGAAGTGTGTATTTATAAGATGTTCTAGTGTGTCAGCCGAGGATTTTGTCCACTTTCCGTTATCTTTCTTCAGGAAGGAAGGGCAGGAGTGTTCCTTGGATAAAAGCTTGCCTAGTCTGGTCGTATCTTTGGACGTTTCTAAGGCCCTACAAAAATCTCTCCAAGCCTCTGCCCGAGCCTCTTTGATTGCTTTCTTGTATTCCCTAAGGCAGTCTTTGTAGGGTTTGAAGTATTTGTGTTTGTAGCAGATATTGAAGATTTCTCTTGTCATTTTCCTGAGTTGACTTAGATCTTCATTCCACCAGGTAGGATAGGTTGTTTTGCCATATGTGGCGGGACATGAAGCTTCAAGTCCTTTCGTCAACGAAGTTTCGAAAGCTCTTACTTTCTCATCTAGGTCTTCCCTTGACGTTATGGTTCTATTTATGTGTTGAAGTTTAGACTGGGTCACTCTACGGAATGTGTGCCAGTTTGTTCTTTTAGGATTTCTATATGGGGTCGGTTTCTCAAGCTTAAGATTGATATCGAAGAGGATCCAGCTATGGTCCGAAAAGGATCTTTTGTCGGATACCCTCCAATTTGTGACTATTTGGGAATTATTGTTTGTGCATAGGGTAGCGTCTAAGACCTCTT